>JBBPFJ010000802.1:0-47768 GCA_037975025.1 Excoecaria agallocha | reverse complement strand
ACAATTAGGACGATACATATATAGTTTATGCTCCAACAAACAAATGGTATTAATTAAGGAGGAGGAAGCAACCATTTAGAACCCTTAATGTAGCCAAGGTTGATAAAGTGTTGTGCATCTCCTTGGCTCAGATGTGTGCTCTATAAACTACGCCCTCTTGGATATTTTTTATTTATTATATATTTTATTAAATATATCTATTTCTAGGAAATGAATGTGGCTGTTTGGCCTTCACACTTTGAATTTTGAAAAGGTAGAGATAAAAGGAAATTGTTACATTAAGGTAACGTGCCAAGCTCCAAGTAATGATGCCGTGAATAATATAAATATCATGCACTGGAATGCAAAGACAGTGACTTGCATTTGTATATTTGCAAACCTCATGGCCTTTCTTGATATAATATAAAGAATGGGGTTCTATTAGAAATTAAAATTTCTCCGAAATCCAATTTCCAACTGTAGAATTTAACTATCATTATGCTTATAATAATATTTTGATTCTTCAAATTTCAATTGAGCGAACAGAGAAAAAAATTCAACAGAAAACCAGAAGAAGAAGCAGACAAGTGAAAATGAAAAAAAAATAATAAAACAGAAAATGCAGAGAGAGTACAAAGCATACAAGAAGGAAGGGAAATGCAGGTGGGGAGTGGTATGCTCCACTCTAAGGGCAGGCATTGATTTGTGCAGAGTGTACTTTGGTCAGACCCATACGTCACTTTTGAATCCAAAATATAACAGTTGTAACTCCGTTAGCCTGTTTTTTCTACTAAAACACAGCAACCAACAACTCCAAGTGACACTAGCAAAATCACCCCTTTTTTATATAAATTTCTCTGCTAATTATTTCGTTTAATAAATATTATCATTGGTATGTTGAAGTCAATATCTAGATAAACAACGGGGTAATAAAGAGAGAGAGAGAGATAGTAGAGACAAAACAGTGAGTGTTATAGCAGGAGGATAACAAAAAGAAAGTCGAAATAGCTTTTCACCGACTTCCTCATTCCCTCAAATCCTAAAAACCAAATGCCCCTTTTCTTCTCTGCCAAAAAAATTGCCTCTCTTTGCCAATCAGATTTCCTCTTTTGCACTCTAAATAAACAAATCAAACTCTCCTTTTTTTCTCTGTTTCATTATCTTTCTTTTTCTCTTTGCCTGAACTACTAAATCACAAAAACAGAGGTATGTGTTTGTTGCTGGGCTTGGCTGGGCGGCAGATGATGTAAGGACCCAATCATGGCCCTAACAGGATTATAGTTAATTAATTAGGATTAAAGTTTAACGAGGTAAAATTAGATTATTTTGTATTAATAAAGTTAAGTTATATAAGGGGGTATAATGGTAATGATGTACATGTATTGGAGTGTAGCTAAAATAGTAAGGAAGGATGCAATTGAATTAAATAAGAACTTTGGGGTTAAAAGTTAAGAAAATAAGTTTTAAGGGTTAAAAAAAATTGTATAAGGGTATTATAGGATTTTCCTTGGGAGATATTTACCCTACTCATCTATTTAGGGTTTGGGAGTTTTGTGGATCGGCATTTGGAATGTCTCTCTCTCTCTCTCTCTCTCTCTCTCTCTTTGTCTGTCTCTTAGTTACGGGATTGAGGAAGAAAACCTAGGGTTTTGGGTGTTTCAATCTCATGAAGGAAATGAGGGAGAAAGAGAGCTAGATCATTGGAGGTTGAAAGAGTTCAAGCTTGAATAACAGGTATGGGTTTGATTTTGGGAAAAGTTACTGTATATATTTTCCCTTTCATGTTGCATGTATTTTCTTTATGAGATTAAGGGTAAATCTAGTAGGTGTTGATGGTTATAACACGATTAATAACTTAAATTATCATTTAAGTAAGTGAAATGGTGAGATTTGTGATTAAATTTCATGTCTGCATAATCGGGATTTGCTCCTTCTCCAGCACGTGGCCACGCCTGTTTTACCTCTTAGAAACCCGTGGCCACGTGAAGCTTTCTTTCTTCTCACCCGTGGCCACGTGAAGCTTGCTTTCTTCTCACCCGTGGCCAAGTGAAGCTTTCTTTCTTCTCACCCGTGGCCACGTGAAGCTTGCTTTCTTCTCACCCGTGGCCACGTGAAGCTTGCTTTCTTCTCACCCGTGGCCAAGTGAAGCTTTCTTTCTTCTCACTCATGGCCACGTGAAGCTTTCTTTCTTCTCACCCGTGGCCACGTGAAGCTTTCTTTCTTCTCACCCATGGCCACGTTGAAGATTTACTTCATCCCACCCATGGCCACGCATTCCTTGTTCATAAAACCCGTGGCCACATGTTTACGTGTGTGTTTCCTCTTGGAAACACGTGGCCACGTGTGTGTTTCCTCTTGGAAACACATGGCCACTGTGTGACACTTCTAACAAACCTATCTGCACTGTTTTTCTTATAAGTTAAGCTGGAGAACTCCAAATTGAGTGATTCTTTTTGCATCTAAAAATAGACTTCCATACCTATATTTCATGTGAAGAAACCAAGTATTAAATCTGTCCCTAAATAGGCCATAATTCAGCTTGAAATCACGACCAGTTTGCTGCCCAATCACTAGGAGCAGACCTCAGTGTTTTGTAAATATCTGAAAGTATAGAAATGATATCAAGATTATTTTTAATGTTTTAGAAACTAGATAAATAATGAAACAAGTTTTTAGGACTATATTTTCTGAAAATACCTTTTGATATGTCAAAAACCGCTCACAAGTAGAACCCAGAAAACTGCCTATGACTACTCACGACTTGTGGCACTTCCCTACTTCACCCAAACATGATTTTTTAAGCCCTTTAGTGTCATTAAAGTTGGTATAAACCCTTTTAATAAATTTTAAAGCAATTTAAGCATAAAATAAAGATTTTTTTTGTGACACTAAATACGATTAAATGAAATGACATGTGAGAATATAGTTAGTAAATGAACACCAACATTAGAATACATGAAAATGTTTACTTGTACTTTTATGGTATGATAATGATGATACACCTATGAATTGACTTTGCCCAAAGTTACTGCATATTGATAATCCTCTACAATAACATGAGAATACTATGATATAACCTAGTGATAATAAGAGTATAGTCGCAAGGTTGCATGCTCAAGTTAAAAGAAATGGGACATCATAATGTATGTTTAATCATGAAATCGAAGAAGCTAGAATGCCCTCAAGGTCATAAGAAGAATTAATGATTAGCATTGATGTATAAGAACCTACTCACCTGTTTGCTCATGATTATACTATATTATGTTTAACTCATTCCTGTCAGTAGGGTACTAACGACTAAGATGATATACTCACACATAACTTATCTAAGTATAAAATGCTACCAGATGTAAAGTGCAAGTAAGATGATTGAAGTATATGTATATATATATATATCTTAAAATGCTAAGATGTATAACTTATTGTCTACAATCTGACAGACCCTAAAAGAGAATCAAGTGATTGAATATGAACATGTATTGACCTTAAGCTGTAAGAGAACTCATTTATTTTAGTATATGAACCATAAATGTTTGAGTGTTGTTATATATATGTAAGTCGCAATGTGAATAATTATGAGAATAGGGAATTATTCATGGCAAGCAGTAACAAGGTACGTCATTGAAAACTATCCATGAGGTGTGTAAGTATTATATGTTGTATAGTTGATATAACTAATGAAAGCATGTATTTTCATGATTTAGGCTGCACATATATGTATATGTACATGTGGGCATGCACAATACTAGTTATGAAAGATTACATATTATTATTTATCTAAACCTAAAACAATCACGATATGAATGAAAGAAAGTGATGCACTATGTGATCACATGATAGCCTACCTGTGTATGGAAGCCTGGAGCTCATTGTTTTGAAGCAGGATGAGAATAACGTGCACTCTTATATGAATGATGGCATTAATTAAATATGTTGTATTAAGTAAAGAAAAGTAAGTTAAACCAAAATTGATGTATTCTTTGATGAAAAGAATGATATGCATTCTTTTATAAAAAATTGCTTTAAGCCAAATGATGTGTTAAGAAAAGATGAATATGTTAAATTATGAGATTTCTTAAAAAGTTAAGCCTGCGGGTTTTAGTTCAGTTGTGGATTAGATAGGCATGCCTAGAGGGATACAGTCGCAGCTGCCATAGTTGACCCCGTTTGGGTCTTGTTCCTTAATGGAACCATCGTTTGACCCCATTTGGGTCCATAGTTTGTTCCTTGCTAGAACCATTACTTGACCCCGTTTGGGTCCATTGTTTGATATCTTCGGATATCCATAGTTTGATACCTTCGGGTATCCATTGCTCCCGTTATCCACCTTTTGAACTAGTACTTAGGCAGGCTATTAAAGATGATAAAATATACACAAGATAAAGTAAAACATGCATTGATTGCTCTAGTTATGTGATATAAGCATGAGGAATGACCTATTATTTGATTGTCTTAAATTCTTTTGATTATAAACTATTTTATAAAAATAAAATGATATGCTTTATGATGCATGATTGAAATGTCATACTTCAATTAAAAAAAGATTCTTGTATGAGTATCGGTATGAGATGGTTCCCCGATGGGATTCCACATAAGTTATATGAACTATAGCATATACATTAAGTTTCATGTACCCTATTTATAAAAGGCATACATGTGACATTGAGACTTCATCTTATAATATTGATATGTAATGCTTGTCCTTTATGACCACCTGCCTCCCTGTCAGTCTATTTATTATATATAAATGTTTACACACATGTAGACAAAATGATGACATTCATTTAACAAAGTGCAATGCATGACATAGAACGATGATTGTAAGAGAATCAAATTACCATGCTGCGATCACATGAGGGGTGTAAAGTTGTGAATCTCATATAAGAATTGTATGATATATTATGAAGTAGTTATGCCTACCAGGACTACTTGTAGATGCTATATGACTCAAGTACACTCTTATATGATGAATTAATGTCGAATGCCTATCTTAGGTGAACAAGGTGATTTAATGCAATAAGTTGAAATCTTATATCATTAATAATTATGATGTTTAACCTATTGATTAAAAGGATTATAAAGTGCATGATTTATACTAAGGTAGTAAGGGAAAAAGGGTAAGATGATGGCGATATATATGATGAATGGCTAAGCAATTGAGGGAGGGTGACAAGTTTTATAACGCGATAAATTATTCTAAGCATGACACCTATTAGTAAGGTCGAAGACTCTCCTAAGAATGTTATTTATGAAATGAAAAATATAATAGACTCATATGTTATCCTGTATGATTGTGAAAGTTTTATACATGAATGTGATGAATTGAGGAAAGAGGATATATATATATATTTATTTGTATAGAGTTTTGTTCCCCACTAAGCTTTATAGCTTAGCACGGGTTTGTTATCCGTGCAGGTTTCCAAGATAAGTTCTAGAGGATCAGGCAAGATGTCGTTACCTTAAAGGATTTCATGTTACTTGTAGGCCATTTATGTTATGATTATTTATCGATAAGCTGATGTATTTATTTGTGGCATGTAATTATGGCCTGTCTTATTATTATTATTTTTGCATGACCTTTACTAGGTTTATGATTGATGATATTTTGATAATTATCCGTGGTTAAGGAATTAGAGTGTTACAGATGAAGAGTGGCGGGAAAGTTATTTAGGAAAAAAAAGTTGTATTTATGAAAACAAAAATTTAAAAAGTGAGATTGATGAAAAAAAAGAAAATAGGGTTGTATTTTTTGAAAAAGGGGAAAAAAGTTGGCAACTGGGGTAATTTCCTCAAAATAATAAGAATAATTCCAAAGAAGCCCAAGCTGCCCAACAGGGTTTTAAGCTTCAACCTAACACTAAAAATTGTGCTTGTTTCCAATTCTGCTACAGAAATTTATCAATTTTATCTATTTATCTACAAAAATAAGTCACTTTTACGTTTATATTTGGTAAAACAGTCATAATTTCATGTAACTCACAATACACTTAATAAAGCTGTTCCTATCTTAAAACTTTTACCGCCTGAATTGTCAATGCAACTGTTAGCTCTCTTAATTCAACTAAAAAAAACATCGCACTCCAGAAAAAACAAAGATCTTTATTTGCATCATATTTATCATTTAAAAGAGCAATAGGCACTTTTGTCAAGCTCAGAGGAATATGTATGATAACATTCTCGAAAAAAATCTCGACTCGAGTCTGATACCTGTAAAAAAAGGTAAAAGACCTATGAAAATTTACGAATATTCCGACGGTCAAGTCAGTACTTTTAATTACAAAAATCATAGAGAAATTATGGAAAATAGAGAAAATCCCATAAAAAGAGAAAAAAATCATATATGAATAAATAACTGATTTAGCTATTTATAGGTTAAGAATTCGCGTACAACTAAGACTCTAAATGCCATAAAATTTTATATCAAATTAAATTACCTTTGTTATCATAAGTCTTCCCCCACGATATGCGATATTTATGTCAACAACATTTGAGGTGGCAATTTTTAGGTGGTTGCTCTCCGGCTTTATTAGCCTATAGCCAGAATGAGCAAATTCATACGTTTTTTTAATAGGCTAAATATTTTATTGATAACAACATAGTACAATTAGAGAAGAAAAACACATCAACTCCTAAATTTCCATTTCCCATGCTATCAACAACAAACCCTAGCACAAAGCAAATAATAGATCCTATCCCAACTAAGCACCAGACGACAAAGAATAGCAATAAGCCAAAAAAGATATATCTATAATCAACCCAATATGAAGTCTAGCATCAGATACGCAAAGCAATCCAACACTCCATCAAGAGTTTCTACTACTTAGCAAGAAAACAATGGCGTCCATCTGTCATTTGCCAACTAAACACCACCTTCAGTGAAAATGAAATACTAGAATCTAAGGAGACTCAAAGGAGACATAGCAACCATATCATTTAGAACAGAGAAGGAACAAGCAAACTGACCGCTGTGTAATATCAAATTCAATATGTCTTCTTCATTGGGAAATAGATCAACTGCTACCCAACCTATCAGCAATCAACTATTTTCTTCCTTAGTATGCTCTAACAGATCACATCAGCTATGCCACTAGATCGTCCTTTCGATGAGCACCCTGTTTAGCTAGTGCATCGGCAAATTGGTTGCACTCCCTTCTCTTGTGAGCAAAACGAACTTCTTTAGGCCTTGAAGAGTTGTTTTTGATGTCATTAAACATATTCCCCAACTTCCAAGGCCTATCTACTGCGTCCTTTGATAACCAAGATACCACATTTAGAAAGTCTAATTCAAAGCACACCCCTACATTCTGATTAACTAGAAAATCAGTTGATACTTGTAGAGCTTTTTAAACTGCAATAACTTCCACCATAGAGGAATTATTCACCCCAATGTTGCACGAGAATAGGTAGATTATCACACCAGATGAGTCCCTAAACACCCCTTCGATTCCCGCAAGACTTGAATTTTTGAATGACGAGCCATTAGTGTTCCATTTCACAGATCCGAAGCTAGAAGGGGACTAAAGATTAACTGGTCTTGGATTGCGACAAGATTGCAACTTTTTAATGCCATTAGCTGCTAATACAAGATTCTGCCCTTTTAGCATTTCCAGTCCCTTGTAAGAATTAATCCAAATGGATGCTCGAGCTAGACTAAGATGAAACAAGGAGGTAGAGCTAATCGTTTTACCAGAGAAAACCACAAAATTTCTCTCCAGCCATATTGTCTAAATGCAAGCTAACAAGATGATGTTCTAAACCTTTTATTGAATGATTTCTTCTGCAAAACAAAACCATTGGATGATTAATTCATTAAACCATCTAGGGATGTAGAATTTGTATCCCCACCATTTGAGAATTTTATACCAAAAATCAACTAAAACAACACAAGTAACAAGAAGATGATTGGTATCTTCATTTAACTTGTCGCACATGGGGCAGATAGATTCATTAGGTTGTAGAGTACCCCTTTCTACCAGGATGCATCTCTCCTGCCTACATTTACTGCCAAGCAGTTCGAGAAGTGAGGAGAGGATCTGATCTTATCGATGTCTTTCCAAACAGTAGAAGCATTCTAAGTAGCAATAGATGATGGTAACAAACATTTTTTAATTTCATATTTCTTAAAAATCAACTACTACCAAATATCCTTATTGTTCATCCTTAACCTTTAGTACCATTTAAACAATAGGCAATAATTCCTTCATGTAATAGATTTGATCCCCAGACCTCCAAGATACTTAGGTTGTTCAATGGTACTCCATTTCACTCTACACAGAGACTTTTTACTATCATTACCTCTCCAAAAGAAATTCCTTATTATTGAGTTTAGAGACTTGATAACTCCTGCTGGCATTTTAAATATGGACATATAATAGATAGGTAGGCTCATCAAGGTGGCTTTAATTAGAGTGAGCCGACCAGCCAGAGATAGATATTTTCCCTTCCATCTAGCAAGCTTGCCTTGAAACTTCTGAAGCACTGGATTCCATGTCTCTTTTTTCTTTGGGTTTGCCCCCAATGGTAGACCGAGATATAGGCAAGGCAAATGTTGTATTTTACACATCACTTGATTAGCACAACTTTCTAACCATTCTTGCCCAACATTGATTCCACTTAAAGAACTTTTATGGAAGTTTACTGTCAACCCAGAGATTGCTGCAAAGACCTTAATAATTCACTTAATCTACAAAATAAGATCTAGATTTGGTTCAAAAAACACCATCATATCATCAGCATGTTGAATGTGAGTGATGGATAATTCCTGCGAGGTAAAGGGAAGCGGGTTCAATCCTTTAAAAAGACTGACTTCTTTTGCCTTTTTTATTAGAACCGATGGGCCTTTAGCAGCAATAATGAAGAGCAAATGAGAGAGGGGGTCACCCTACCTAAGTCCTCAAGAAAGCTAAATTTCTGAGGTTAGGGAGCCATTAACAAGTACTGAGACTTTTACAGAACTAATGCATTTCTGAATCTATGATCCCCATTTTGCTTCAAAATTCATGAGTTCCATTACTAAATTAAGGTACTGCCAGTTAACAATCGAAGGCCTTATGAAAATCCACTTTAAATATAACACCACTGCGATTATAGAACTTTAGGGAGTGGATAATTTCGTTAGCAACTGGAACACCATCAAGGATTTGTCTACCTTAGATGATCGCACACTACTCTTAAGATATGACCTCACTCATCACTTTCTTTAACCTGTTAGCCAACAATTTTGCAATGATTTTATACATGCAACCAATCAAGCTGATGGAACGAAAGTCTTTAAGCTTATCTGCCCCCTCCACTTTGGGGATAAAAGTGATAAAGCAGGAAGAAGCTCCATTTGGAAGTATACCATCATCTTAAAAATTCACCACCATTTCAAAGATGTCCATCCTAATTATATCCCACACAGTTTTGATAAAAGTAAAGTTAAAACCAATCGGTCCAGATGCCTTAAAGCTATCACAGCTCCAGACCATTGCTTTAACCTCATCAAGAGTAACAGGCAGCTCCAGAAAATTAGCCGATGAAAAGAAAAGCTTCTTGAAAGAGTTTTGTGGGAAGGTAGGCCTATCACTGGAATTGTTTTGGTATAGGTTCTTATAAAAGTAATGAACTTCCTGCTTGATTCCCTCTGGATCTATAATCAAGCCTTTCTCTGTTTCTAATCTCTCAATCTTGTTATGACAAGCTCTAACTAAAGCAGCAAGTTGAAAGAATCTTGTATTTTAATCCCCCTTCCTTTAACCATTTTACTCTAGATTTTGGCCTCCAAATGGATTCTCTCACTTTCAATTTTCCCCACAGCTCACTAATGAGAGAGTTTCTTTTGGAAATTATGAATCTCCTGATTACTTTATGTAGATCTTCACTCTCTAAGTCACAGTCTACGACTTCAATCTCTTTATTAAGTCTTGAGATAGCCAAATCCACGTTAATAAAGCAACATCTATTCCATTTCACAATGGACTTTTTAAGCAGTGTTAGCTTAATTTGTATATTATTCCCTGAAGAACACCTAAAATTAGACCACCACTCACTAATTTTGCTCAGGAATTTTATATCCTGTAACCAATACATTTTGAAACTTGAAAGGTCTTGGCCCCCAATTAACCTTTGAACATGTTAATATCGGGGGGGGGGGGGGGGGGGGGATGGTTCGAAATGCTTTTAGAAAGTGCTACCTGTGTCATGTCTTTAATACCTATAAGCCAATTTTTGTTTACTAAGAAGCGATTGATTCTGCTTTAACTCATCGAATTCCCCTATGTGAATTTCTTGCCAATAAGAGGGAGGTCTATTAGCCTAGAGCTACAGAAGAATTCTTGAAATTTCTTTTCTTTTCCATTTAAAGTGCCCCTCCATCTATCTACAAAGCTAAATACAGCATTAAAGTCTCCTCCTATAATGATAGAAGATCCGTCATCAAGAAGATTAACCAATTAGACCCATAATTCAGACTACTTCTGCTCTTCACATGGCACATAAACTGTTATAACCAAACAAGTCAAACTGAGTTCCACTAAATTTCCCTCAACTGCAATCCAACTTTGCCCCATACTATGATTGTGTTTTTAAAAGGACCCCAAACACCATGTAATTAAAATTCCCCCACTACTGCTTACTGTGTCTAAAGATAACCAGTCAAAGTTATTTTTTCCCTATAAATTTTGAACAAATTTTGAATCAATTTCCTGCATTTTCATTTCTTGCAACAACATCATATCCAGATTTTTTTGTCCAATACAAAAAGCCACCAGACTTCTTTTTATGTTTAAGTTCAACCCCCTAATTTTCCAAGACAAAAAGATCATAGCAAAATGAAAAAATAAGAGAGACCCCAAACTGACCTCAGGTGCCCAATATGCATCTTCAGTTCCCTTCCTTTAAATTCTTTTAGTTCTCTCTTTTTTTTTCCTCTATTCTGATCAACAACTCAAGGAGGGCTGCTTTATTCTGAGGAGGAACAATACCCAGTATATCTGCTACTTCAAGTAATTTTAAGGCTTCTTCAAAGGGAGATAACCGATCTGACTCATTTTCTTTAAGGATTCTATCATTGACATTGAGAATGCACCCATCACAGATAGACTGCTAGTAACTAGTGTCGAGCCACCATGATCTTCTGTGCTTGCTTTATCTATGAGGGGAACAATATTTACCGTTTTCTGCCCTTTTCTATCTTTTTTCTTTCTCAAATTGGGAACTTGGCAAGAGGATTTTGCAGCATCAAAGGTGTAGAAGGAGATTTTTTTTTTACTTTTTTCTTCTTTGTTTTCAGACTAGACAAAAGTTTATTGCTGGAGCTAATTTGGACAACAATCTCATTCGAGTTGGTTTGGTGACTATTTCCTTCTTCAATTGCCATTAGATCCAACCTATTAAGAATAAGATCATCAGGCTCCAATGGGCAAGGCTGGGTATTATGGCTGGACCCGAGCTCGACCAAACTAAATGGAGTTAGAATCTACTTCGAACTTCCATTGGTGGGGCTCAACTTTGCATGACTCTGCTTCTTCGAAACTTGATCCTCACTACTGGTTTAGGTCAGAACCCATGCATCCATCTCTGCTGGTTTAGGTCTCTTGACTGATATTCCCCTGAGCAAATCTAGACAGAAGGAAGAGGGCTCTTCAATGATCCTAAAAGGATATACTATTCCATCAATTCTGGTTTTTAAGACATCATTAATCAAAGAAGGGAAGGACATTGCTATCAGGAATCTAGCAACATCTAAAAATTTTTTTTCCTTCTTGTATTATCATCTAAGTAAATGAAGTTACCATATAAGCATCATATGGTCAAGAAAAACTCCAGATTTCGTGCATGTAGAGGGAATCCTTCACACCTAACCCAAATGTATCTTTTTTTACAGATATCCTTCAGTTCCTATGGTTTGATCATTTTGAACCACTCACCAAGCCATTCCAATCTTGATTCCAGCATATGGTTTTTGTCCTCACACTTTAGGAATGATAAGAGAACTAAATTACCCCCCATTGGTCTACATTTAGTTCATAAAACCTTGAGCAATCATAGCATCTTGGATGCTGAAGGCATTTTGAGCATTATGCAGCCATCCAACTAAACTTTTGCTCAGCCATTCTATATCCTCTTTGTCTACCTCGTATTGGAAATTAGCAGCACCTGCTTTCATATTTCTGTATGTGTCATTACGTGTCCCGTCTCTACTTACCAACCCTAGTTCCATGACTTTAGCATAAGATCTTGCGTCTCTTTTACTAGGTAGCTTTACCTCCTTTGGTTTATGAATCTTCATCTCTTTTTTTCTCGTAAATGATACTCCAAATCTGGCAACGTTGACATGTAATTTTTTGTTCCCCAACCATGCTCCATTTAACCTGTTAGCTATTAATTTTATGTTTTTTGACATGCACAAACTGACAAAGCCAAACTTGGTACCTTTTTCACTCAATTTTTTCAGAATATAAACTCTTTTTCACAGTACCGAACAAGGAGAATATTTTCCTTAATCCATAGACTGGCCTGTAGGTAGTGGATTCATTCTTTGGATGGTCAACCTTAAAGAAGGATGCATCTCTAAATCCACCATTGTTCCACCATTTGGGCTTTTGATCGAAAAATCATGGTGAAAAATGATCCAGTTTGGCCGAAAGTGAAGGGAAGTCATAAGGGTTCGTTGGGAGCTCTTCAATTAATTTGAATTTGAATTTGATTCAAATTTTGTTTGTCAATGAGAGAGTTGAAGAGTAGAAAATGTTGGAGGGAGATAAAAGAAAGGATTTTCTTAATGTGTTGCTTGAGTTTGAAAGTAATGGAAAGGATGAGCTTGCTAAAATCTCTGACCGGGATATCAACATTTTCATACTTGTAAGTCCAATAATTTTTTTCCATAGTTTTTCATTTCTTCAATGACCAATAATTTTATTCAAAATTTTTTTCAAATTCATATTTTATAATGATATAGCATGTCATTTTTTATTTAGCTTGAATGGCAATACTGTCGTAGTGAGCACACAAATCTTCATAGCTCGAATGACGATAGTGTCGTAATGAGCAAATAAGTCTTTATAGCTCGAATGGCGATACTTTCATAATGAGCAAATAAGTATACAAAGGATGCTCAAGGTGAAACTACTGAGATGAGCAATGACTAAAAGCAAAGTGCTCATGGCAAAACTGCTTGTGGCGAAACTGCCTCTGAGTTGTTGACCCATACTCGTGGCAAATCTACTTGTTCGAGCAGGCTTATTGATGATATTTCTTCAAGCCAAACACTCTTCATTTTCTCAGAAACTACAAACATCTTTATAGCATGAAAGAAAATCATTCTTCATGTGACGACAACTTACATATTCAATTTGATTAAGAATTTTACAATAACTACTCTCCTATACCCTAACAAAAATCAAAGCAGACAATAAAAGTAAACGTGGAAATACACTTCTCTAGTCTTTTCCAAGAAAAATATGAATTCTAATACTTATCTTTCTTCCTTCCTTTATTTCATGGATTAGATCTGCATATTACGATTCATCAAGTGGGCAATGCCCATAGGTTTACCATGAAAGAGTGACATCAAGAACCCAACAATTGTTATTTCATAATCATCTTCACATTTTCATTTTCAATAATTGAAAAGGTAAGCATGTTGGATCGGAACAACCAAAATATTCATAACTGACATTGTTCAAGGTCACGAACAAAACAATTTTGACTGTTGCTCAAGGCAGTGATTTAAAAAATCATGAATGGAAATTAATATGCATCTTCAATATTTTTGCAAGATTATTGTAAAATGTAAGTATCTACCTAGCAATTCTCAATTGAAACTATATTATAAGAAATTGCAAAAGCAGTTGCAAGGATCTAACCTAAGATTAATAAGCCAAAAGAGAGGTTTAAAGTAAGTAAGCAACAGGTACCTGATTTTGTCTGACCTACAAATTGGATGGGTATCACTTTTGAGCATTCACTGATGGCCGAATCCTCATTGGAGATACTCTATTACTACTGGAGTGAAGCTCAAACCATCAAAGGTCTTCCATCTTAGATTTGATATAGAGGCAAATTTCTTGATTTTGAAAAGTGCAGCAAAGAATTGATCCAATCTGATATAAAGATCGGTCACTAGATTCCAATTCCAAATTTCAGGACATCCGATAAGATTGATCTGATTCACTGATTCTATTATTAATGCCCAATTCCTTCGGTTATAGTGTTTGCAAGCAGGCGATGAGTTGGCGATGGTGGTGTTTGAGTCAATTCTGACATCAGAAGTGGCTCAACTGGTGTGGCAGTTGTTACGCCGGCCTTGGCTAGTCAAAGCGATGTTGGGTGTTTGCGACTTATAAGAAGCAAGGGTTGTGAACTAGCGTCGATCTCGGGATGCTTCTCCGAACGACGATCGTGAAATAGCGCCGATCTCGGGATACTTCTCCGAACGACGATCGTGAAATAGCGCCGATCTCTTCATCTTGCCATGGGAAACTTAGATGGGCCAATAGGTGGCGCTGGTGGTGGTGGTGCGACGTTAGGCGGTGCCCCATCATGAATCAATTTCCCCTTTTTTGGGTCTCCTTAGGGATGATCACGGAGCGGGGTCGGGGAATTCTCCCCCACTCACTTCCCCGCTAGTGGCGGGGATTCCCCGCCCTCGCCACCAATATCAGGGGGGGAATTTCCCCCATCCCCGCCCCGCGAGGATCCCCGTCCCCCGATTTAATTTTTTTAATTTTAAAATATAATATTTTATAAATAATTAAAATTAAAATATAATATTTAATAAATAAAAATTTTAAAATCAATAATAATTTAAAATTAAGTATAATTTAAAACTTAATAATTATAAAATTAAGTTATATTTTAATTTTAATTTTAATTATTTATAAAATATTACATTTTAAAATTAAAAAAAATATTTTGCGGGGCGGGGATCCCCGTGGGGTGGATACCCCATTCCCCATCCCCGCCTCCGATTCTAGGACGGAAATTTTTTTCTTCCCGTTCCCGTCCCCGCGGGGGAAATTTCGGGGATTCCCCGCCCTGAACGGGGTGGGTCCCCGTCGGGGCTGGGGAATCCCCGCCCCGTGATCATCCCTAGGTCTCCTAACAAGCAAACTCCAAATGATGTAGTTTTCCTTTTTTCTTTTTTCTTTTTTTTTTATTTTTTGTCCTCCCAACCAACCAGCTAAATTTTGTATTTGTGCAATTGATACAGTGGATTGCAATGAAAATTGGTGAAGGTATATTCCACACTCACCGCACCAATGATAATATTCTTGAAAAAAATTTTAACTCGAGCCTGATACCTGCAAAAAAGGATAAAAAATCTGTGAAGATATACAAATCCTCTAACAGTTAAGTCAGTACTTTTGACTAGAAAAATCGTAAAAAAATCTTAAAAAATAAAAAAAATCCCGTAAAAAGAGAAAAAACATATCTGAGTAAATAACTGATTTAATTATTTATAAGGTAAGAATCTGCATACAATTAGAATTTTGAATGTCGTAAAATTTTATATCAAATTAAATTATCTTTGTTACCTATATATATATATATATATTAACCAAAAAGATCAGCTGCTAAAAGCCTTCTTTGTCAAGTACATATATATGTAAATATATATCATATATATTTATGTTTATGTTTTGATCAACTTTTAATTTGATTTTTTTCAATTCAATATTTTATTAGATTTTTGTTTGAGAACTGATAAAACACAAAATGGTTTATTTGTAAATAGGAGAGCTGGCGGTCGAAGTGTCGATCGAATGGCTGGACCTGCAAAACGAGTGCCCGGTCGGACCCAGTCGTTAGCACTTCGAAGCTTAAGTTAGTAGCTTTTAGAGAAATAGTGCTTAGAGAGAGAATCTCAAATATTTAATACCTGGAGCCATTGCACTTTAGGCTATTTATATGAGTTCATTGGAGGGGTACTTGAGTACCTTGGGGAGTGATAACCGGCAGTCAGAGTAGGTGAGCGGCGACATGACAAGAAGTAGGTGGAGAGTATGGGCGTTGACTTGTGTCAGTGGGCTGACAGGACATGCTGTCCTATCAGTCTGATCGGACATCATGGTTTCCTGAGCTGTCTTCCAGATCATGCTTTGCCTCTTTGCTATTGGGCTTGGGCCCTTTCGAATGTTGCATGGGCCACCTTGATTAGGCTTTTAGAAATATATTTTCCATAATTATCACTTGTCCCCCCTCCAAGGGGTCCGATCGGGCAATGGCGATGTGTTATTTTGTCATTTTGGTGGGATTTTTTGAATTAATTCGAATTCGATAAGTTATGTCTGTCTGTTTTAGGCAGCTGCTATGCATTTATTGCTGGTACGAGTGTCAAAGGCGACGTTTCGTTCTCCGTAACTGCCATTAGTGAATTGGAGACATGTGGCGATCATCCAATGGACAAGTGTTTAGAATATTCCATAAATATTTTTCTTGTAAATAGGCACTCTTGTGGCGGTTTTTTCTTATTTTTCAGTAATTCTTAGCGAGACTCTGCCAAATTTTCTGCGTGGACTTTGTCATTTTAGTGAATTCGGAATTTCTGCAAGAATACCTAGGTAAGCAAGCAGCCCTTGCTTTTAATTTCTCTACTTCATTTATATTCATAACGTCATTTTTTATTTCTCCCCCTCCACCAAAGATGACTTTGAGTAGCAGCCAATCTATAGATAGGAGTTTTGTTGAAGCTTGTACAGATTGTGAGACCATGGCTCATCCATTAAAACTCACATAAGGAGAAGGGGCTGAGATTTTTTCTCGATACAATCTTCCCACATAAGCCTTTGTGATGTCTTGCTCAAGCTTCATGTTGATGACAGGGAGACCTTTTGATCATGAGAATAAAAATTAGCTCATTTTCCAATTATGGAGCCTAGAATTTGGGTTGAGGCTTTCCTTTGATGCTTATGAAATTACGACTCTCAAAGGCTACGGAGCTGCCCATAATCAGCTTCGTCCGTATAAATGGAGAACGATGTCCTGTTTCAGAATCCTCTGTGAGATGGAAAGGGTGATACCAACCCTGATTTTTTTAACCATAGAGGAAGTTGTTCAATGCACCGTTATCTCTGAGCGATTTAAAAAATCGAATAGTCGATCGGTTTTTTGGAGATCCGGTCGGGGACCTGAATCCCAACGCTGCTACTGTCGTGAAGCATGGGCATTGTAATTGGAGCGTGGGAGAAGCATTTATACAGATAATTATGCATTGCATATTTATGAAAAATATATCAGCTGGAGAAATACTTACCTTTTATTTTCGTGACACAGCTGCGAACGTGATGGCTAAGGGGGAAAATGGTGCTAAACAATTAGCCGATCGTGCTAAGGCGAGAATTGAAGTAGATCGTGTTGCTAAAGTGGAAAGGAGATCTAAAAGGAGAAAACTCGTGCCTACTTCAGAGGCTCAAACTTCCAATCCCTCTGCAACCACTTCCGCTACTACCTCTAGTGAAGTAACAGCTCTCGTTGCCTGCCCTTCTCAGACCCCTCTGGGGTCCTTTCCCGATCAATCATTATCTGAGAGTTAGCATTCCCATGGACGTTTGCTTTCGAGGGATGAAACTAATTCTAAGGATGAACAGACAGCTCAACATCGTAGGAGATCGGTCCAGAAAAATGCGCCCGGAACAGATAAAGGTGCCCAAAGAAAGACCGAGGAGGAAGCCAAGAAGAAAGTTGCTGACCTGGTGGCCATGGTGGATGCAAGGATTGCTGCTAGAAATAAGGAGCCGGTTCAAAATGTACCCTCAAGAATTACTGAAAGACGAGCCTCATTGCTAGGAGAGGTTTTAAAAAATCAATTTGGTGACGGCTGGTCTATTGATAATAAGGCCGTATCAAATTATTTGTGCCGAGGTATGCTTTAGGACAGCGATTTCAAGGCGATGAGAGATCCCAATATACTATCCCGAGAATGCATCCTTTTTCAATAGCAAAGTTTGGAGGTACGACCACTAAATTTTTATTCTAAAAAATTCCTGACAACATTGCTTCGTCTGACCATTATTTTTTCGGCTAACTTGCCTCCCCCTTTGTCTTTTAGTTAATAAAGAGGGGTTTGCACTTGCACGGCGTGGCTAATCTTTGCAGAAAGAAAAGGAAAGATGTCGATCGGGCGAGAAGAGAAGCAGAGGATAAGTGTGAAGCTACTAGGACAGAATCCCTTTATGCCCAGTCAGAGATTAAAAAATTGAAGAAGGAGGCCGCTCGTGTTTCTCAAGACCTAAGAGCTCGATAGAGAGAGGTTGATCGTCTTAAAGGGGATGTGGCCCATCTGTCTGCCGAGAATGCCTTAGTACAGAGATTTGAAGAAGAGTCAACCAGGCTAAGGAAGAAGTGTAGACGTCTTTCTGCCGATTGCTCAAAAGCTAAGGAGGAGCGTGACCTTCTTCTGGGTGAGTGGGAATCGTTGAAAACCTCCTTGACCGATAGAGAAGTGAAGTAGGGTAAGAAGCTTGAGAATGAGCTTGCTGCCCAAAGAAAAAAGCTAATGGACCAGGTGGGGGAGGCCCAAGGGCAGTTATTGACTCGATTGATTTATGCAGCCGAGCAACGCTTTCTTGAGGCTGACCTTAGCTGGATGGAGGACCCAGGGACCTTGCCCAACCCTTCTTCCAACGACGATGAAGAGGAGGCTCTCCATAATCCCCAGTTATCTCTGATCCTCCCTGCGAAACCAATCAGGCCAAGTGCGATTATTTCAGCAACAACAGATCCTGCTCCTGCGAATGTCCCAGAGCCTTCACAACCTTTAGCCGATGCGAATGTGCCTCCTACAATTGTAGAGATTGTAGATATAGAGGTTTAGATTTTCTTTCTTGTAATGATGGTATTTTTTGTTTTGTTTTTTGACTTGTAAAAAATTATTCATGTCGAAGAGTTTCAATCATCTTCATAATAAAATTTCAATTTAGGTGAAATCTATCATGAAATCATGAAAGGGAGAATAAAACATTTATGGAGATTTCAAGGATTTAAACATGGAGAAATCGTAAAATTGACTAACGAAAATACTTCCTGAATTTTAAAGTGCTTGTCAAGCATTGCAACGCACTACCATTTTGGGAGCGACGCTCGATTAGTTCAACCGAATTTAGATTTATTGCCTTAGGAAACTTTTCAGTCCTTATCTTAATTGAAATTTTATCCAGCCGGATGTTAATCAGAGAATCATGCATAACGAATAAATTTTTTCGTCTTCCATTGTCTTGAGCTCGGTATGAACATCGAGCCTATCATGGGGACTTATTTTGAATAAATGAACTTCAACTTTACCATTTATGGCCTCGTTAAGTCTAATGGATAAGTTGCACCATATTGATTCATCGATCAGGATGCATCATCGATTGGAATTGAGTCTCTAGTTTAATGACAGATCTCTCACTCATCGATCGAGTTGGAAATATTTGGGCGCTGGGGCCCTTGTCTCTCATACCCAATGGTGAGGGATCTGTTCGAATTTTGTGGAAACCAATCGCTTTGTGGAGATGATCCATTAAAGGATATTTTGGCCAATCAGTAGCTTTATGGAGATTATCCACTAAAAAATATTTTCACCAATCAGTGGCTTTATGGAGATTATTCACTAAAATATATTTTTTCCAATCAGTGGCTTTATGGAGATTATTCACTGAAAGATATTTTGGCCAATCAGTGGCTTTATTGTATTTTCTTGTGGAGTTTTGTATTTTTTGTTCGGGATAGACATCGAACCTAGCTAAATTATTGGTGTAGATCGAACCAAAAACGTCTCATATTTTTGGTTTGGAGCAATATCGAACCTAATAAAGGAATTCAAAATGGAGCAAATCTTTTCGTATTTTGGACTTTAAAAAAGCCTGGAGAACTACCGCCCCCGAATTTCGATCGAAATTCGTGGAGAATAGAGTAAAACCAATGACCCGCAAGTAAATAACAAGATTAACAAACAAACGAACAAATAAATAAATAAAAATATACCTTTTCTGAAGATAAAAAATGGAGAAATACACGATTATACACGATACTTCTTGGATACTCCGATATTCCATCTTTTGGGGATATCCAACCCTTCAAGGGTTCTTAGTTTATATGTACTGGAACTTAAAACTTTGGAGACTAAATAGGAGGTAGACTGAAATGATAAGATATCGAGCTCTTCAGGCATTATTTCCTCGAAGTCGTGGACGAGAGGTAATCGCACTTCGTGAATGTCAGTTTCTAGAGAGGTCCCATAAGACCATGAGATGTTTTGCCAGTTATTGAGTCTGGTTATCCTTGCGTCTTACTCAGTTATTTCTCTAAGCCTTCCAAGAGCATTTGATTGGAGGCCTGGACCATCTTACCGCTCTGCGAATGATTGACGGAGGTGGAACTTGAGGCTGGAGTCGAGCTGCTTGTCATTATCTGCAACAGAAACAAATGGTAAGCCGTACCTGTAAATAACGTTCCTTCATATTCCATCTTTGAAGCTCAATCCGTTCAGAGAAATGGGCCACGGTGATCAAGAGGAAATTCTGCCAAGATACTCCGATCGGGAGTACCACTTTTACTTGATCGGCATATAAATCGGATCCTTATATCAGGGTCGAATATGGTGGTGTCCTCCGTCATTTAGATAAAGAATGTTTGGTGAGTCACCAAAACTTGAACGGAAGCCTTCTCGACCTCCTTACTCATGCCAGATGTGCTGTACGGACCGTCCTACCATCATGGCCTCTTTTGCCCCTGCATTGGTACAGATCATCCTACCATCATGGCCTCTTTTGCCCCTACATTGGTATGGATCGTCCTTCCATCATGGCCTCTTTTTGGTGCTTTATTGTGGCAACATATGCTTCCCTGGATGCCTTTTGATCACCCCTTAGGACAATAACTCCTTCCTTAGTTGGGATCTTTACTACCATGTATCGAATGCTGGTGATAGTTCCAGTTTAACATAGTAGAGGCCTACCAAAAATGGCATTATAGGCAAAAGTCATATCAATAACCATAAAAGTTACCTCACAGGTGTAGACTGGAGCCTCCTGACCAAGTTTGACTAAAAGCTTGACCGATCCAGCTACTGGAATAGTAGCATTGCCAAGTCCTATCAGTGGTGTGGCATTTGGTTTAAGTTCTTCGATCGGGAGACTCATGGCTTTATAAGCTTGGAAGGTAAGTACATTCACCGCACTTCCATCATCCACCAATATCCTCCTCACATCAAAGTTATTGATTTGTGCTCTGACGACAAGGGCATCCTCATGAGGGAACAGTACATCTCGTGCATCCTCATTGGATATGATGACTGGGGCTGGCCGCTCGGATGTTTGGGCGATATGGACACCTTTGCCTTTTCTTTTTCTGAAGAGATCCACTCTGTGAGATGATCCACCAATGATCATATTTATAACACCGGCATATAGTCGACGTGGATCCGCGTTCTTTGGCCGTCTTCTCTCGCCATCATCATCATCATCTTTCTTATGGTCCGATTGTCTGCAGAGGCTCGCCTCTCGAGTCGGACCTATGAACCTTTTGAGATGCCCTTTTTGCAGGAATCACTCAATTTTTTCTTTCAGCTGGTGACATTCGTCGGTTGTATGGCTGACATCCCTGTGGAATTTGCAATATTTATTGTGGTTCCTGGTCCTTCTACTTTTTTCGTCCATCTTTCTTGGCCAGTTGATCTTTTGATTATTCTCCTTGATCCACATCAATACTTGTGCGGGATTAGTGTTGAGTGGGGTGAAGGTCCGAACCTGCTGACCAGTATTTCGATCGGACTTTGATCATTCTGCCTTCTTTCTTTTTCCCAAATTTTTTGAAGTTGAAGCTCTCTCCGGGCTCCTTGCAATCTGCTCGGATGGTGGAGCTCGGTTGAATGATCGTCCGTCTAGGTGCTGCAACCTCTCCATAACGGCCTCGGTTGGACCTCAAGACATCATCTAACTAAATGTGTTGCCTAGCTCTTTCCATTAAATCGGAAAAGCTGACGGACGGTCTTGTTGTGATTGATTCAAATAATGGCCTATCAATGATGCCATTAGCTAAGGCGGTGGATGTCATTTTCATGCTTATGTTCCTTACCTCCACCATTGTGGCTTGGAATCTATCAATGTAGTCTCAAAGACTTTCATCGGTTCTCTGGTAGAGGTTGCACAGATCGCTTACAGACTTTGGCGCTCGTGTCTGTACAATGAACCATGTAGTGAATAGCTCTTTTAATTATCAGAAAGAGGTGATTGAATCCTGCGGGAGTTCGTGAAATCATGTGAGAGCATCTCCTCCCAGCGTGGTAGGAAAAATCCTGTAGACAATCCTATCGTCATAGGTGTATACCTGCACTTTTGTTAGATATTCAGCAAGATAAGTAGCATGATCAGTTTTACTTGTATATATGTCCATCATTACATCTCGCCATCTGGGAGGTAGCTTTGACTCTGTGATTTTCCTACAAAACGGCGCAGCCGTGTTACTACAGGTGTTGTCCTCAAACACTCCTTTTTTGGAGCCTGTCAAGCCAAACTGCTTGAGCTTCGGCTTGAACCATTGGTCTTCCCTGCTCAAGACAGCTGAGGAAAATTCATTTCGCCATCCCTTGGTGCGGCTGCGATTTAGTGTGCACATGAAAGACAAATCATCCCCAATGGATGAGGTGGAGGATATACTGGGGGTGTACGAGGAATCCCTACTTGAGGACATCTTGCCCTTTCCCTTGTCATACCTGCCTGGGGTTCTGGCGCACATCCTTCTACTATCATGAGCTCTTGGCTCATTGATGGAAATCCCCTTTTCCTTCTTTTTCCGAGATCTTCGGCCACGTAATCCATTTCATGACCCTTTTCATAAGTTCTGGACATTTTTTCTTTTTTGAAGGTTTGGACTATGCTTTTAGTGAAGTTACTAAGAATAGCATGCATGTCCCTAATGGTGATAGGGGTATCTTCTGGTTGTCTCATGACAGCGACATTGGAATCCGGGGGAGGTCACCCTTAAAAAGTGATCTGAGAGATTTCTCTCTTCTCCCTGAGGGCCCGGATCTACCCTGACTGGTGAGATCGTGGTCTCCAGAAGCTGCATTCCTGCCAGATCTTGGATCTACCATACCTCTCAATAAAAATACCAAATGATAAAATACAAAATGGTTTATCTGTAAAGAGGAGAGCTGACAGTCGAAGTGTCGATCGGATGGCTGGACCTGCAAAAAGAGTGCCCGGTCGGACCCGAATGTTAGCACTCTGAAGCTTAAGTTAATAGCTTTTAGAGAAAGAGTGCTTAGAGAGAGAGAGTCTCAAATATTCAATACCTGGAGCCATTGCACTTTAGGCTATTTATATGAGTTCATTGGAGGGATACTTGAGTACTTTGGGGAGTGATAACCGGCAGTCAGAGTAGAAGAACGGCGACTTGACAGGAAGTAGGTGGAGAGTATAGGCATTGGCTTGTGTCAGTGGACTTACAGGACATGCTGTCCCATCAGTCCGATCGGACATCATGATTTCCTGAGTTGTCTTCCATATCACGCTTTGCCTCTTTGCTATTAGGCTTGGGCCCTTCCAAATGTTGCATGGGCCACCTTGATTGGGCCTTTAGGAATGCATTTGTCATAGTTATCAAGAACATTATTAGATATTTTTTAATGAATTATATTATACTTATTCGATTAGCAGCGGAATTTAGCACACATTTAGAGACAGCAATGTGGCGTCGCTAAATTTTTTTTAACCCCAAATTTCTCATATTAGGAGCAAACATAAATTTCTGTCTTTGGCGACGGATAATTTCTGTCCTCAAAATCCATCAGGAAAGGACATTATTTTTTGCATTAATGAGATTTACATAATTTTTTATAATTCTTGTGTAGAAAAAAAAATATCCGTTCTATAATTTGGAATTATTCATAAATTTTATAAGATTTTGATCCCTAGATTATATATTTTTATCAAATTATTTCCTTTGAATCTACATTATTTCCTTGCTGTTTGACACCGCAATGTTGAATAGAAAAAGTTCTTGGCAAATATTAAAGTATAAATTTTATAAGTCCTCAAGAAAATAAAAAGAAAAGTTAAGAGAGTTGTTTCTATGCTAAATAGTTTATTATAAAACTAGTCTCCTGACTCTTCAGGATATTTTAGCTGTAAAATTGATTTTACTATACTGATAGATCTTTTTGTTTTTATCAAACGACAAATGCCAAAAATTTCATCAACGGGGCGATTCTGTCACTATAAAGCGTCAGTTTTTTCATTGGTTCGCAAATTCCAACAAATTTGTAAATTCTATGGACACAAGTGAAGCAAATTCTAGGAAAATTGATCGCCCTAATGAAATTGAGTAGAAGAAAATTTACAATCCTGTTCTGTAAACTTTCTTGAAGGTTAAAGTCTCAGAATTTCTTATTTTGTTTGGTAAAGCAATGACGCTCAAGAATATAAAGGGACAAAATCTATCTTATGATGATAAATTGACAAGTTTGCATATTGATTATTATAATCAAATTACTTAGCAATTTATGGTTAATTAGATTGGTTTTTAACTATGGTGAATTGAAGTGAATTACTTCTGATTTTCCAAAGCTATTCATGCAGCAACCCAAGGGAGAAATAAAATCAGCAACTCCAAAAAGGAGGGGGGAAAAAGCCTTATAATTTAAATATATATGTAAACTTTTATTCATCATTGGACGAAGCGTAGAATGAGAGACATGGCTTCAAGTAGGAAACCAAATTACACATGACATGGATACATTTAACGGTTTAAAGTACTAACAGGCCCTGCCTTAAACTAACAAGTTCATGGGTTTATCTACTTGTAGCATTTCCTCATTTCGTTGCTGGCTTGCTTGCTGTAGCCTGTTCGATCATAATAGACAGTTAATAAGACAGAAAAACACAATTATTATTATTATTATTAAAGGTAGAAAGCAAGTAGCAGTAAAATGCAACCTAAAATTAAGTAATTCTGAAAAAAATAATAATAATAACTCATGGACTAGTTCTAAGAAAGTCGTGTGATTAAACCTTCTTTTTAGGCTCCCGGGGCTTATGTTCAGCCTTTTTAGGGGCCGATTTGGAGGCTGGAGCTTTGGGTGCCGTATTGGTAGATTTGGCTGGCTCTTTCTTCAGCTGAACGGTGGTTTGAGCGCCAGTAACAGGTTTCTCAGCTTTCAATGATGCCATTTTTCTTTGTTTATACCCTAAAACAAAGCTCCTCTATAAGGTTTTAGGTGATTTGCTGGCCTTGAGTTGTATTAGCTCCATACAGAAATCCATACTTATATATAGATGGAAACGGAATCAAGAATTACATCAAATGGGCGAAGAAAGATGATATTATTTAGGAATAGAATAAAGGAGAACGCATCCTGCAAATTCTAACTTATGCTCTAAGATAAATTATTGTAATTTTAAAAATTATCATTAGATTCATATAATTTTTAAACCACTCACATTAAATTTAATTTAAACAGAATTGAAAAATAAATCATGTTAATTTCGTATGAAGTCAATCTAAACTATTTACGTGACTCTTTAGGACATAAAAAGTTATAAAAAAAAGGTCAATTCATCGCCTTTTATATGTCTAAAATAATGATAAATTTTTCATGCAAAATTAATAAAACGTGTCTTTTAATTCAACTACTTTCATCTAATATGAGTGATTCAAAAAATATAAAATTTTAATATGACTTTTGAAAGTATAAAAAGTAAAAAAAAAAATATTAAAACTGGAGGATTAAAAATGCGTTTTTCATATAATAAACAAGCTTCAAGAGAAGATATATTATGCTGCATCTGATGCCAAGGCATATTGTGTCAAGTTGATATTATTTTGATGCTTATGCTGCTTCCTCCTCCTGTTAAATGGTAATTCAATTCCGGGTTACATTACATCACAAAAAGAGTACATTTTGCAAGCATTGCTTTGTGTCTCAGTTTTTCGTCGGGACTTTTTTAGATTTTCACTTATTTTGGTAAGCATCAACTGAGACGAATCTAGGATTTTGGATTAAAGGAAACAAATTTAATTAAAATCAATATTAAGATAGATAGATAAATAAATAATCAAAATTAAACTTTTGAAATTTATAAAAATATTCAAGGAAAAAAGTTAATTTAAGAAAATAAGCTAGGGGAGTAAATATCCGAATTAATTTTTTTCATGTTAACTGAACTTGTAAATTAATATCAGATTAATTATAAAAGAAAAAATTTGTAATATAAAAATAACTGAACTTTCTCAATTTATCCCAAAAAGTCTTTTTGGCAGTAAATCTTTTTCATTCCAATCGAATGCACACATGGGCACTACAACTCAGGTGTATTGGCATTTTATAGAACATAAAAAAGGTGGGAATATTTGAGTTTGACATGTCAATCTTATCCAGCACATAATTTCGTCATGTACCCTTGTGAGTTCAATTAAGTTGTCGTGGCACGTATGCATTCCGGTTGAAATAGAAAAAATTTCCAGTCAATAATAACTGTAAATAAAATTAATCCAAATGCCCCTTCTAAATTTTATTTTATTTTCAATCCGAGTCCTTCATTCATTTTCCACCCAATTTTGGCAAAATTGCTCACTTGGACACGTTTATTATTACAATTGGGATTAATAGGATCCATAAATTATTAAAAATGGTATATATTTTCCTTTAAAATATATTTTAAGATAAATTTACTCATAAAATATTAAATATGATATACGTTTGTCCTTTAAATATATTTTTGAGTCAAAATTACTCTTGAAATTGACTTAAATTTTTCATAGAAAATAATAAAAATCTAGGAATAAAAAAACGAAAAGACACAGAGCAAGCTGCTTAAAGTCACATAAACAGACTTGTGCATATTGTAAATTGTTACCACTTTTAACTTTCAAAAAAGAGTTAAAATTTCTGATATTAAACTTGTTAAAATAATCAGACTATAAATAAGTAAATTGAAATTATCTCATGATAAAACATTTTAAGATTTTTTAAAATTAAAATAAAATATCAATATAGAGTATACACATGGCAAATTTATATTATTTCAATCAGCTTATTATATGTGTTTTTATTTATTTATTTACTTGAAGTAGTATTATTTTATTGGCAAATTTAAGCAAGTTACGTCTACAAATATATTTAATGAGCAAATGCGTACCATTTTCATTATTTTAAATATAATTTAATCTAAAATATATTTAAATACTAAATGTACAATAAATATATACTATTTTTAATATTAGAAATAAATTTATATTTTTTTCATTAAAATACGGTGCCAACGATATAAAGTGATGGCTAATTATTTGAAAAACACATGGCATCCAATCGAAAACTTCTATCGCTCTTAGCGAGATTACATCTAGGTAAAATGACGAGAATTTTAAATAACTAGCCATCAAAGAAGGGAAAATCCATAATATCATAGACACAAAGCCACCGGAAAAGCAAAGAAGAAACGCTAAAGCTTCCAACAATTAAATTAGGAAATACTTTGAAAAAGAAAATAAAGAAAATGAAGTGTGGATATCTTATTTTAGAGCTTGGATAGCCTTTATGTAGTATTTTGATAATATATGCACTCAGTTGTGCATTCTGGTATTATTTTCAGTAGGGCCAGCATATATTGTTCGGGGCCAAAATAAATTTTCCAGTGGTATCTATCGCAATTTTACAAATCGGATTTTAACAGCTGATAGAAAAAAAATAAATTAAATTAACAAAATCCGTTTTAATTCCCAAAAGAAATGGCAAGAA
Source organism: Excoecaria agallocha (assembly GCA_037975025.1). Lineage (NCBI taxonomy): Eukaryota > Viridiplantae > Streptophyta > Magnoliopsida > Malpighiales > Euphorbiaceae > Excoecaria > Excoecaria agallocha. Next base: position 20,089 of record JBBPFJ010000802.1, on the reverse strand, counting down.
GGGATCAAAAACCCTGTGAAGAATGGCAACAAAAAGAAAATGAAAGAAAACGAAAAAAGTAGAGAAACTGAAATGAGAATTATTTAATAAGAACAATTTTTTTTTAAAAAAAAAAGAATATATATATATATATATATATATATAGTTCTTGAGAAACAATCAAATGGATTAACCGAGAACAGAGTTTACATCTGCAAGAAACAAATGATTAAGAGCAACCGGAAACTCTTCTATCCAAACAGATAAAGAAGGAGAAATGAGACAGCTCTTGGCTAAGCCATGAGCAAACCTATTACCAGAACTAGGAATAAAAGACCAGCAACAAGAATTAAAACCCACACTTAGGCGCCTGCAATCATCAAGAATACCTCCAAGGCTATTTCGTAAATCCACCCTGTTCACCAAGCAGTCAATAATGAATTTGCAATCTGATTCTGCTATAATGTTGGAAAAACCCAGATCTTTAGCTAGAGACAGACCAAAGAGCAAAGCCAACGCCTCTGAGATGAAAGAATTCCATGCCCCAACCTTAGTTCTTTGACCGCAAGCCAACAACTGGCCATGACTATCTCTAAAAACTACCCCAAGCCCCACCAGATCAGAACCGACAACCCCAGCATCCACATTCAGCTTCCCTATAAATGACGGTGGTGGAATCCACTTCTCTATGCTCTGAGGACTACTGCCGCTGCACCCAACAGATGAACAAGCCACTGCCAAAAATTCAGCTTGTATTTCTAGCATGCCATAACTGGTAGCAGAGGAACGAGACAAGGGTAACCTCTTCACAGGGAAGGAGTTCCATGTGTAGAAAACCCTAGAATTAATCTAGGGTAATAACAATCATGTCAAATTATCAAGAAAATACCAAATCTATGGCGGAAGCGTACCTGAATTCATGATTTGGCTTGGAAGACTGAATTTCCCTTCGGTAGTGATCTTCCAAATTGATAGGCAGGATAAAATCTATCTTCTCCAGATGGGGATTCAAAGACGATATATCACTTAACCTATAATTTGGGGACCATAACCCTTTTATATGGTAGAGTTTTACTTTATTTTTAATTTAACCCATCATAAAATTAAAAATTACAAAAGAGTATCTATACATTTAATCCATACTAGTAACATTATTACTATTATGGCCCACTTTAATTTCTATTAAATTAGATCACTTTAATATTTTGGGTCAAGTCTTTTAAAATGATAGTTATGACATATAATTATTATAATTCTAATATATATATAGTGTATTAGTCCATAAATCCTAATAATCTCCCACTTGGACTATACATTTATATATATATTCATTTTGCTTTATAATTATATGTCAACTTTATGAGCTCAAAACTTTACTATCATAAATAAAGACATTTCTGAACAATCTCGTCCATCAATCATGCTTACATAGAACCAAGGCGACTTTTGTCACTTATATGTCGTAACTAAATCCATCCCTGATCACATATATAAACACAACCAAATGACACAGATCCAGTATGGATGCATAGCATGAAAATTACATGTAATGTGATCTAAACATGCCTATTTTCAACTGGTCCGTTCTATAAACTTAGTGAGATTAATCCATAGATAAGTCAAAGTGTGAATAACTCAACTTTATTTCTGCAGAAAATGTAGATAAGCCAAAAACAAAATGTGTCTATTATAAGTAAGCAAGATTACAAAACTCCCACTAAAATTAAATATTCTCAAAAGATATGACACCCATATGAGCAGTATGCTCATTAAAGACCATGGGTGGTAATCCTTTGGTAAGCGGATCCGCAATCATGGAGTTTGTACCAATATGCTCAATAGACACCTGTCCACTTTGAACTCTTTCTTTAACAACCAAGAATTTAATGTTAATATGCTTTGACTTACTCGAACTCTTGTTGTTATTGGAATACAAGACTGCTGACTTATTGTCACAAAAGATCTTAAGTGGTCTTTCAATTCCATTAACAATTCGCAGTCCAGTAATAAAATTGCACAGCCATATTGCTTGATTTGATGCCTCATAGCATGATATAAACTCTGCTGCCGTGGTAGAAGAAGCTATAAGAGATTGCTTAGCACTCTTCCAAGAGATAGCCCCTCCAGCAAGCAAAAAAATATAGCCTGACGTAGATTTCATGCTATCTGGGCACCCAGCAAAATCGAAATCTGAATACCCAATGATCTCTAACTTATCCGATCTCCTGTAAGTGAGTTTGAAATGTTTTGTTCTTTGAAGATATCGCATGACTCGTTTGGCTGCTTTCCAATGATTCATTCCTGGATTGCTTAAGTATCTTCCTAATACTCCAACTATGTACGCAATATCCGGACGCGTACAAACTTGAGCATACATTAGACTTCCTATTGCTGATGCATAAGGAATCTTTTGCATTTCTGTTTCCTCAAAAGTATTTTTGGGGCACTGTTGAAGATTAAACTTATTTCCTGGTTTACAATCTTGCATGCCATATCTTTTAAGAACCTTTTCGATATAAGCATTTTGTGATAATCCAAGGATACCTCGAGAGCGATCTCGATGTATTTGGATCCCTAATACAAAATTTGCATCTCCAAGGTCCTTCATCTCAAAATTCATAGCTAGAAATCTCTTGGTTTCATGCAACAAGCCTATATCATTACTGGCAAGCAATATGTCATCAACATATAAAACCAGAAAAATATGCTTACTCCCACTAAATTTGTGATATATGCAATCATCAACCAAATTCATCTCAAAACCATAAGAGATAATAATCTGGTGAAATTTGTAATACCACTGATGAGACGCTTGCTTAAGCCCATAGATAGATTTCTTCAATTTGCAAACCATTGACTTTGTATTTTCTGATACATAGTTTTCTGATTGCACCATATAAATTATTTCATCAATGTCACCATTGAGAAATGCTGTCTTGACATCCATCTGATGTAGCTCAAGATCAAAATATGCTACTAATGCCATTATAATCCTAAAAGAGTCTTTCGATGAAACTGGAGAGAAAGTCTTTTTATAATCAATGCCTTCTTTCTGCGTAAAGCCTTTAGCGACAAGACGTGCTTTATATCTCTCCACATTGCCCTTTGCATCCATTTTGGTTTTAAAAATCCATTTACAACCAATGGGTTTTGCACCTTCAGGCAATGGAACAAGATCCCATATGTCATTATCTTTCATAGACTTAATCTCCTCATTCATGGCATCTATCCACTTTTGAGAGTTAGAGCTTTTCATTGCTTGATGAAAATTGACTGGATCATTTTCCATCACTCCAATGTCAACATCATATTCTTGAAGAAACACAACATAGTCATCAGAGATTGCACTTTTCCTTTCTCTAGTGGATCTCCTTAATGGCAATAGTTCTTGAGGCTGTAGAGTTTGTTCTTCAAGAGTATTTTCTTGAGATTGAATGGGAGGAGCAATGACATTGTCTTGTCTTGGAATTGCATCATGAACAATGTCTGGTATAATAACCTGTTCTTGATTATTGTCCATAGCAATTAAAGGAATATCAATATATTCCTCTTCAAAGACAAAGTCCTTAACTCTTTCTCCCCCCGCAAACTCAACATCCTCAAAGAACCGAGCATTACCTGTCTCAAAAATAAAATTAGTTGTGGGATCATAAAATTTGTAACCCCTAGAGCGTTCAGAGTATCCAACAAAATAACAACTAATAGTCTTAGAGTCCAGTTTCTTTTCATTTGGCCTATAAGGCCTTGCCTCAGCTGGATATCCCCAAATATGAAAATATTTTAGACTAGGTTTTTTACCTGTCCAAAGTTCGTAAGGGGTTTTACTAGTTGCCTTTGTTGGTACTCTGTTGAGTATATAAGCTGCAGTCTTTAATGCCTCTCTCCAGAGTGACTCAGATAAGGTAGAGTGACTAATCATACTTCTTACCATGTCTAAAAGCGTTCTATTTCGTCTTTCAGCAATACCATTCATATTGGGTGAACCCGGCATGGTGTACTGTGGTACGATACCGCTTTCCTCTAGGAATCTAGCAAATGGACCTGGACGTTGTTCACCTGAACCGTCATATCTACCATAGTATTCACCACCACGGTCAGATCTAACGCTTTTAATACTTTTATTGAGTTGATTTTCAACTTCAGCCTTAAAACTTTTGAACATGTCCAGTGACTGAGATTTCTCATGAATGAGATAAAGATAGCCATATCGACTGAAATCGTCTATGAACGTTATGAAGTATGTTTGGCCATTCCAAGAAACCAAAGAAAATGGCCCACAAATATCTGTATGTATTAGTTCTAAGACATTTGTTTTCTTATTGGCATCAAATCTCCTGATGTTTGTTTATTTCCCCTTAATGCAATGCACACACATGTCAAAATCTGAAAAGTCAAGGGGATCGAGAATACCATCAGACACAAGTCTCTCAATTCTCCTTTTAGATATATGACCTAATCTCTTGTGCCATAATGAAGCTGAATTCTCAATAGTTAATTTACGCTTCTTACTGATTGAATGAACATGCAAGGATTCATTAAATGAAGCAACTGTATCAATTAAATATAGATTATCATAACCTGATAAAGAACCAGAACCAACCAAACTTGAATTTTGAAAAAGACTAAAATTTCCATTTTCAAATGAACAAAAAAACCCAAATTTGTCCAATGCCGAAACAGAAATCAAATTTCGCCTAAAAGACGGTACAACAAAAGTCTCAAACAAATTCAAATAAAAACCAGTTCTTAATAATAATCTAAATGTTCCAATTGCTTCGACTTCGACTGATTTGCCATCACCAACATAGATGTATCTTTCACCATTATTAGGCTTTCGGCAATTCAGGCAACCCTGCATGGACACACTAATATGAGTTGTTGCACCTGAATCAATCCACCAAGTGTGTCTAGGTACTGAAGCGAAATTAACCTCAGAACAAACAAAATTAAGAAGCAGACCTTTCTTAGCACGCCAAGCGTGATAGTTGGTACATTGCTTCTTCTGGTGTCCTGCAGCTCCACAAAAGAAACAACCACCTTTAGTTTGTTCCTTATGCTGTTTCTTATGTGGTGTTGTTACCGCAGCTTCCTTATTCTTTCTTTTCTTATTTTCTTTCTTTTTATCCTTTAGGGTGGAGACCAAATGAATACTCGGTGTCTTTTCTTGCTTCAATCTATCCTCTTCCTGAACACAGTGAGAGATGAGCTCATTAAGGGTCCATGAGTCCTTTTGACAGTTATAGCTCACCTTAATTTGACCAAATTGTGCAGGAAGAGAGATTAGAACCAAATGCACTAATAAGTCTTCAGATAAATCCAACTTAAGTGCCCTTAAACTTGAAGCAAGGTTAGACATTTCCATAATGTATTCCCTTATGTTTCCTTTGCCTGTATACCTCATAGAGATGAGTTTTGCTAAGATTGTACTTGTTTCAGCCTTTTCATTCTTAGCAAATCTCTTCTCAAGGTTCTCAAGGAAACCCTTAGCTGTATCCACCTGATCGGACATTGTGCCCCTAAAAGCTTCAGGAATGGCACGCTTAATGACCATATAAGACTTATGCGATTAGACCTTTCTCACTTTTCAATCTCCCTCTTTTCCTCAGAGGTACTCTCATAAGTGAGATTGGCAGGTCTATGTTCCCTTAGTGCAAAGTCTAGGTCCATGACTCCGAGAGTGATCAATACACTCTCTTGCCATGACTTAAAATTCGTGCCAGTCAGCATAGGAATGGAGTTGATCCTAGTAGTAATATTAGCAGCAGGAGCAGAAACTGAATTCAGAACAAAACATATAAAATAAACTCACATAAGTATCAAAATAATACCAAAATTGAATAACAAATTTAAATACAGTTAAACCCCATCTCAAGACATCTGACACTCCATTAACATTTCATCTTTGGACAAAATATTAACTTGTAAGTGATATCTTGATGTAGCAATTAACACAAATAATAAAATAACATGTCAAATAATAATTCTTCCTTTGGGCCGAGTTATTATTCACATGTATGACCAAATAATTATCACATGTTCATTGCCACAAATGTATATGTAATCATGTTAAATATTAATTTTCCTTTGGGCCAATCAATATTTATATAATTACATACACACAACCAATTATATATTTTGAAATAAATTAATTGATTTCCATAGAGGTCACTTTGGCAACATATTGGTTCAATTAACCATCTCAATATATATATATATATCCATACTGTAATTTAAATTGAAATTCATAAAATACCATCTAAATACCAAATTATTTATTTACTAATAAAAACTTAATATATATATATATATATATATATATATATATATATATATATATATATATATATATATATATATATATATATATATATATATATCATCATCAAAAAACCGTTCCATATATATATATATATATATATATATATAACCGAAAATGAAACGGCAATATGGTTCCCAAACAGCACCTTTTTTTTTTAAACCAAACAATAAATCAAATCCCTTTGAAAAATAAACTGCAAACACCATTTATATATATATATATATATATATATATATATAAAGCATTAAAGTTTGCAGTACATTAGGATAAGCAAAAAAATGGAGCCGAAATAATGAATCCACAAAAGGACAAAAGAATCCCAAAGCCAATTGCAATAAGCCGATAATTTACAACAGAAAACAACAAATAATTGCAAGTTATTGCCATGAAACCAAACTCTATAACCTTTATCAAAATATACATTAAATAGAAATGTATATCCACAAAACGCAATATCGTCGACGAGGATTAATCAATTGCCAAAGGGTTTTGATACCAAAGCAACGATTTTCATTAGACCGTAATAAAATCGATGCTTGATTCATACAAAATTTTAATCAATTCCTAATAATTCAACATGAAATTGGCTCTGATACTAATTGTAGAAAACCCTAGAATTAATCTAGGGTAATAACAATCATGTTAAATTATCAAGAAAATACCAAATTTATGGCGAAAGCGTACCTGAATTCATGATTTGGCTTGAAAGACTGAATTTCCCTTCGGTAGTGATCTTCCAAATTGATAGGCAGGATAAAATCTATCTTCTCCAGATGGGGATTCAAAGACGATATATCACTTAACCTATAATTTGGGGACCATAACCCTTTTATATGGTAGAGTTTTACTTTATTTCTAATTTAACCCATCATAAAATTAGAAATTACAAAAGAGTATCTACACATTTAATCCATACTTGTAACATTATTACTATTATGGCCCACTTTAATTTCTATTAAATTAGATCACTTTAATATTTTGGGTCAAGTCTTTTAAAATGATAGTTATGACATATAATTATTATAATTCTAATATATATATAGTGTATTAGTCCATAAATCCTAATACCATGATCTCAATCATCCACAACTTACAACTCGAAGCCTGCAGATTCTGAATATGAGCTAAACCCGCCCTCTCCCAAATCTGTTTAGCAAAGAGGCAGTCCTTCATCAGGTGTAACACTGACTCAGGGCGACCACATCTTTGACAAGAGGGATGAATAACATTAATACGCTTATAAAGAACCTCATTAACAGGAATAACATTTAAAGCAGCATGCCACAGAAAAGTACTAACCTTTGGGGGGGACTTGAATGCACCACAATCTCTTCCAGAAGTTCATGAGCTGATTACCTGAAGTTGAAAGACCATGCTGGACTTCTTGCAAATTCATGGCATGTCTATAGCCACTCTTCACCACGTATTGACCTGATGGATGGTAATGCCACACAAGTCTATCCGGGTTTCCAGCCAAACCTACAGGAATCATTTTAATGCTCTCCACATCAACCGACAACAAAAGGTTGTTAATGAGATCCCATCTCCAAGATCCTTCTACATGATCAATAAGAGAAGCCACATTTGCAGAACTAAACTCTGAATTACAAGGGGTCATTAGTTTGAAGGATGATGGTTGAGAAATCCATCTATCCCGCCAAATATTAAGACTTTTACCATCTCTCACCCTCCAGTAAGAACCCAAAAACAATAAATCCTGCCCTGCCAGAATACTTCTCCATGTGTAACTCGAGTTAGAGCCTATAGAAGCATCAAATAAGGAGCTGTTTGGATAATAACGTACCTTCAAAACTTTCGCTAAGAGAGAATTCGAGTTTGAAACCAGTCTCCAACTTTGCTTAGCTTACAGGGCAATATTAAAACACTCAATATCCCGAAACCCCAAACCTCCATTCACCTTTGGTTTACACATTTGCTTCCAACTACATAGATGCATTTTCCTACTATTTTCCTTTTGTCCCCGCCAAAACCTGCAAATCATAGCCTGCATATCTTGACAAAACCTAGATGGGAAAAGAAAGCATTGCATAATGTATGCAGGGATGGCTAGCGCTGCTGCTTTTATGAGCAGCTCCTTACCCGACCAAGAGAGAAGCTTCTCCTTCCAACCCTCTAGCCTTTGCCACAGCTTATCCTTAATCCGATTAAAAATAATTTTCTTCGACCGCCCCAAGACAGTAGGAAAACCCAAATAAAGTTCATGGTGCTCCACCAACTTTACTCCCAAGAATTGCTTCAGAGTTGCTTTGAGTTCAGCATTTACACTAGAACCAAAAGAGACTTCGGATTTACTGAGGTTTACTTTTTGTCTTGAAAGATATTCATACCTCTGTAGAACATTTAAAATTGCAGTTGTATTTGCAATTGAAGCTCGACAAAAGAGTAAACTATTATCCGCGAACAAGAGATGGGAGATTTAAGGAGCTCTTTGACAGATCCGCAAGCCATGAAGGGCTCCCGAACTAATAGCCGAATTTAACAAACCAGTAAGACCTTTCATACATATAAGAAAGAGATACGGAGACAAAAGATCCCCTTGACGAAGGCCTCGGGAAGGAGTAATATGCCCAACTAGGTTACCATTAATAAGAACCGAATAAGCGTCTGAAGATACCAACCTCATCACTCTAGCAACCCACCGATCTGAAAATCCCAATTTTTCCATAACAGCTGATAAAAAAGGCCATTCGACCCGATCGTAGGCTTTAACCATATCCAATTTGAGAGACATATATTTATGCCTTCCTGTTCCATCACTTTTCATGTGGTGAAAAGCTTCACAAGCAACTAGTGCATTATCCGTAATCAACCTTCCTGGAACAAAAGCACTTTGTGAGACATCTATTATATCTCCCAAAATAAATTTTGCTCTATTAACCAAGACCTTCATAGTGATTTTACAAACCACATTACATAGACTAATTGGCCGATACTCCGAGATAAACTTCGGATCTTTGACTTTCGGAATCAAACAAATAAAGGTATGATTGAATTGGTGAGGCATGACACTCCCTTAATTCTAAGACTTCCAACACCACTTTAACCATATCACTACCAATAATATTCCAATATTTTTGAAACAACTTAGGTGGTAAACCGTCTGAGCCTGGTGCCTTTAGGGGGTGCATCATCTGAACGGCCTGGTATACTTCCTCGGCAGAGAACAGCTGGTCCAAACTGATGTTCATGTCTGCTGTTACCTTCAGGTGAATAAACTAGAGATCATCTGATGTAATTCGCCTCCCACTAGAGTTAAATAAATTAGAATAAAACCCAACTATATGAGCTTCTAAATCTTGGCCCTCCAAATAGACATTATCCCCATTAAGCAAGCTATTAATCCTATTGATTTGCCTTCTATGTGAAGCAGTAGCATGAAAAAACTTAGTATTTCTATCCCTTTCCTTCAACCATTGTACCCTAGACCGTTGTTGCCATTTTAACTCTTCCCTTAAGGACACTTCTGCTAACTCCTTCAAATCGGCTCTAAGATGAATGGCATCATCATTGACCATTGAACCCAAATTCTGCAACTGGAACTCCAGCTTCTTTCTCTTCGACATTACAAGAAAATCTGAAAATAGCAACGGAATTGATTTCATTGTTAAATTAGCAACGGAATTTGTATTTCGTTGCTAATTAGCAACAGAAATTCAATTTCGTTGCTAAATTTGGTTTAATTTTTTATATTTAGTAACGAAATAAAAAATGGTGGTATTTGTTGCTAAAAATGGGGGAATTTTTAGCGTCAAAATATAGCAAAAAAAAATAGCAACGAAAATCTATAACCGTTGCTAAATATGGTGCCATTAGATGGTGAAAAAAATTTGGAACGAAATTTAGCAACAGAAAAAAAATTCCGTTACTAAAATAGCAACGGAATTTCACTTCCGTTGCTATTTTAGCAACCGAATTGGATTTCCGTTGCTAAATGTCATTTTTAATTAAAAATAGCAACGGAATTAGATTTCCGTTGCTAATTTTTATTTTCAATGAAAAATAACAACGAAAAAAAATTTCGGTTGCTAAATTAGCAACGGAATTATTTCCGTTGCTATTTAATAATTTGCTTGTAGTATAGCAACGAATGTGATTTCGGTTGCTATTTTAGCAACGGAAACCATTTTTGGTTGCTATTTTAGGGGCATTTAAGTATTTTGGATAAATGTTGCCCTAGGTATAAAATGTCTTGTGTGCCATATCTTATCGCCTCTCCTTTTCTCTCTATCTTCAATTCTCTTTATTCTCCTTCACGTCTTGTACTCTTCTGAAATTGAAGGACAGAGGAGTTTAACCTATGGCGCGAGACATTGGTAGTTCTAAGATCTAGAATATATCTACGCTTGAGCCCAGATGGAACTTAACACACCCAATAAGAGTCAAATTATCTCCACCCCTCTTTCTCAATTTGAGGTTTTGTCATTCTTAAACCCTAAACATTCTCTTACCAAAATCAATTCCTTTGAGATGCTTTATATGTATTGCAATCTCAGTTTGTCCCGACTTTTTTTTTCTCTTTTGCTGGTGTGGTTCTTCCTTCAGTATGGCCAACTTTTTCCTTTCTCCTCATTTTGATTGTTATGGGATTTTGGAATATTTATGACAGAGAATGTTCCAAATTATTTGTCTGGATATTATATAAATCGAACATTAAGCTAAAAATGACAGGAATGTTCTCTTGTTAAATGTCTGAAAAAACATTCAAGCTCTTACAGCGTTAAGAGTAATGATCACTTCAAATAGTTGTTCTTTGTGATATGTTTCTACGATTCCATGACAGATATAAAGGGCTTCCTCCTACGCCAGGTACCACCTTTTAATATATGGGTTTAATTTTTTTCTGCATTTTTTCTATTCCATTTGGATCAAATCAAGTTTGGTTTTCTTGTTTTCAAATTCGACCTTTCAAGAATTGAAATGATCAGTAGAAATGACGATGATTTGTTGCAGAAGTACCAGGGTGGCCACTGATTGGGAATTTACTGCAGCTGAAAGAGAAGAAACCCCACAAAACTTTCATGAAAAGGGCCGATGAGTATGGACCAATTTATTCCATCAAAACTGGTTCCTCTACTATTATTGTTCTTAATTCAACTGATATCGCCAAAGAGGTCTACCTTTTTAATCCTTCTTTCTTCCAGTTTTTCCGCTGACCTGACTCTAATTTTAGAGGGTACTTCTGTAATTAGATGAAAACACTAATTAAGGTTATGTTAAGGAAAAGGACAAGATTAGGTTGTCTTACCTTCATTTTCCCGACAGTAATGGAACTTGTGCTCTGTATGCTTTCTCTATGTTTGTATTTTAGAATTTGATACTATTGTGTGATTAGTTGTTTATTTATATTATAGGACAAGATTTTTCAATTTGGGTTTACTTTATTTGTTTGAAAAAAGGGTTTTGTATCATATGGCATTGTGGTGTGTGTGTGTCCAATAGTAGTTCTTGACCATCTAGGTTCTTAGTTACACCCTATTCTTTTTTATCACATAAAATGATTCCATTATTCACAGTCACATACTCTTATTTAAAAAGAAAAAAAAGATAGTGAATGATATGGTTATTTTATTAGATAATACAGTTAACAGAGTGCATCTGAATTAATTGGATTGGAAATAACTATATTCTCTTTCTTATAAAGTATTGATAATTGTTGCTTTTTATTATATGATAGTTCCTACTGTATGATTTTGGTTCTTCTATTTTTGCAAGATTAATTTGCTTTTTAAAGAGACAATTGATACCGAGTAATGTGACTATGCTTTTTGAAAGAAGGTATCTTCCGATTTATTTTTGGATTATTTTCTTTTTGTTAATTCTTATACTTGTGACTTAAATTTGAACTTAATTTTCTTATTTCTTTCTATTGATTAATTTCTTCTTTGATTCTGTTTATTGTTCTCGTGGCTGAAATCTTAGCTTAATTTGTAGTTTAATTCTGCTTATTACTCTTGTGGCTAAATTTTGGAAATTTGATATCGGTATTGGAGCAAATCCTTCATCTTTGATTTTGATTTTTCCTGGAAAAATGCTAACTAAATATGAAAAATAAAACTATAGTACCTTATATCTATTGGGTTATAATAGGAATGTCTATCATTTAACTGATATTTTTTTGGTCTGAAAGTTGGATCATTATCAAGTCAACTCTTCTTTTGTATATCTGGGAATGTGATAAATAATTCCCTTGTGTCTCCAGAAACATGATAGTCTTAAGATTCTCATTTTATTTAAGCGTGGAATCTAATTACCGCACTTCCCTTTTTGTGGGTTTTAACCTGGGTTTATGAACAACAGGCACATGATTCTGTATAATTTGAATGGATATTGTGCATTTTCTTACTTATAGCATTTGAGCCTGTTTACAAGTTTTTCTTAAGCTATTTTAGTACCTGCTACATTCATAGAAGTTACAAAGCATTAGGTATCTAGTATTGGTTATAAATAGAAACACCTTAGGAGCTTTTAGTATACTTTATAAAGTATTAGGTATCTAGTACTTGCTCAATTCAGTGCAGACAATTCATGGAACCAAGCAATGGTGAGACACATATACCTCCGTTCATTTGTACTTTTATTTATTCTGCTAACTTTAATGTTTTATCTCAAACGGGCCAGAGCTATGTTTTGAGTGATTGCCTAATTAGAATCATCTCTTTCTTTATTAGAATCATCTCTTTCTTTTTGCCCATTTCTATTTTAAGAAGATGAACTTGCATCATTAATATGAACAGCTCAATTAGAATCACATAACCTTTGTGATTTAGCTGACTTCTGTAACACCTGTTCTGCTGCTTGATTTAGCTGGTTTAGGTGTTTTATTAGTCGCTTTAGCCTCCTTCATTATAGAACTGAGTAACCTAGATTTAGTATATAATTTTTTATCTTTTGTTTGAATTGTATAACCTCTATTAAAACTGTCGCTTTATGTGTGAGTACCTGGCAGTTTGGTACTTGAAGCTATTGATTCTCTTATTGATCAATGTAGCCATTGATCCTTACAAGTATGCACTGATATGGCATTTGGTATTGGTATCGGTTTCAGAGATGTAGCTGGTAAAGCATCTGAGTTTTTTGCTGGGTGTGCACTATCTTTACCGTAAATTCCTCATATTCTTTCTATTACTTGGCGGTTTATTACTGTTAATTCAGAAACTTAGTTTAGTTTAATGGAGTGAAAAATCACTAACTTAATAAACAATTATACTTGAATTTTTGGTATATTTGAAATTAGTTTAATGGATGACATTGCAATTAGATTTTTATTCAATCCATTATAATATTTAATATGTATGTGTGTGTATATATATATACACACACATGGTGATTAACTGCTTATATTAAACAATTTCATGCTGAGGTTGTAGAGTAAACTCTGCAAATTAAAAAGTTTCTGCAATGGCCAGTGACAATGATGAAAACAATGTCAGAATTTGGATTTTTTTGTTGATCGTATTTTCTCATATTTTACCCAATAAATATGTTAATGGAAGAAAAAGTTCCATTTATCTTATTGTAGAGGTGCCAATTATCTTATTGTAGTGGTGCCAATTATGCCACAAAAAAGTATGGAGAAAATGATGTTATATATATATATATATATATATATATATATATATATATATATATATATATATATATATATATATATATATATATATATATAATCTGGATAGTGTTAGGCCGCATGGTGTTGACGTGACAATTTATAATTGGTGTATATTTTTTTGTGGCAACGTTATTATCTTTGAAACTGAAATAAACGCGGGTACAGGATAAGCAGAGTGGGAATTGGTGGCTGCGGGTGCAGGGTCGAGAAGTAGGATACTGGCCTGGGTCCATATTTATAGGTCTGCATGAAAGCTCATAATGGATAACTTGGGGTGGAGAAATAACAAATTTAAAAAAAGGTGGGCGTCACACTTCAACTCAAATGGGAAGTGGGCATTTCCCCGGTGAAGGATTTCGCAAAGCTGCTTATACTTCAAATCTCAGAATTATTGATCAATTTGGTGGCATTAGAGGCAAAGCTGCTTATACTTCAAATCTCAGAATTATTGATCAATTTGGTGGCATTAGAGAATGGAAGAAGGCACTTCTTCTAGGAATGAGGTCTCGAGGGATCTCATAGTAAATTCTCATTCCAAAAAGAAACAAGCTCTCCAGGTATGTTCTTGTTCTGGTCATTTAATAAATGCATATCTAATCTAAGTCTTTGCATATCTTCTGTATCAGTTAACACATCTATATTCCTCTATCATTTTGGTTTTTGCGGAAATCTAATGAACTTAATCAAATATTAATCTGGTGGTCAGTTAGCAGGAAGAAGCATCTATGATATATCAGTTTTTATGGGTCCATGTTGATTCTCAGTCTCAATTAAATTAAAATGTGGCACCATTTGCACTTGCAGGACATGCTTCCAATATTATCTGACCTTCATCATGCATTGGACATGCAATCAATACTTGAATCCTTGGTCGAAGAAGGAAATTATTGCAAGGTGGGTTTTTCTATTTTTATTTTATTTTTTTATCTAATTGAGTATTGCCAATGTTGGACCTTGCATTTTCTATTTCTTCTCCCCAGAAATCCACTAAATTTCATTGTTATTCGAGCATTCCAAGTTCTATCAGAGTATTTACAGTTATTAGATAGTTTTATAGAGCTTTCAGCTGTTCAAGAGATGAGCCATGGAGTTGAGGTGAATATTCAGCTGAGATGCTTTTATCATTTAATGTGCTATATCTCTCTTTTTTTTTTTAATTTGTGCTTTTGTTGCTTTTCCATTTGGCATTGCTCATTTATGTTTCAAAAATTTATAGTTGGATATGTAGTCTTTCTTCTCACTGAATTGTTTGAATACTAATACAGGTTTGGTTGGGAAGAACCCTTCAAAAGCTAGATTCACTTTTGTTAGGAGTTTGCCAGGAGTTAAAGAAGGAGAATTATATAATGGTCAGTGCATTGGTCCTTTGCTTTGATATTGATTGTCATCTCTTTTTCTCAAAAGTGGGTTAGATAATTTTCTAAAATTACTTGATCTTTTATAGAATTTCCTACAATTTTGGTATTGTATGCTGTTCTTATATTCTCACCTGTATATTATGGTTAGGAGTTGTTTTTCTGGCTTGAGAAGATGAATCTCATTTTTTCTCAAACTTTGATGATGGATTGATTTTGGCCGTGTCTGTTGAAGGTTTATGTGTGCAGAAAAGGAATAATAGTCCCCTTTTTTTGTTGAAGCTCCATTTTATGGTTTTGAGTATATAATTGAGGAAGCTCTATTGCTATATATGTTGTTGATTTGAAATACTAGATATTTCTTAGGGGTTATATATATCTTTAGTCTTTTATTTTTAACCATTTGATGATGGATTGGTAATGGTTGTGCTAGTTTAAAGGTACCAGGTGTGCACCAGAGGATATAGTTTGCACTTTCTTTTCTTCCAAGTATGTCCAGAAGCTCTATTTAACTTGCGTCTTTCAGCTTTCTTTCCTATCATACATGGGTTTTTGATATTAAAAAATTATAATAATTTTTAGTGATGGATTAGAGACGGAAAGGACCGTCGTTAATTTTTTTACTTATGGGTGAATTTAGCAACGAAAAATGATTTCTATTGCTAAAAATAGCAATGGAATCTAAATTTTCGTTGCTAATTTTAGCAACTAAAATTTATATTTCGTTGCTAAAATTGATCAATTAACTGAATCTTGCATTGTTGAATTTAGCAACAACATCCAATTTCCGTTGCTAAAAATAGCAACCGCCAATTTAGCAACCGAAATTTCCGTTGCTATTTTTTATTAGCAACGAAAAATTAACATTTTCCATTGCTAATTTCTATTGCTAAATTGCAATTTTCTTGTAATGCGATTTTAGAGAACCGAAAGAAATTCTACTCCATTCTTTTACCATGGAAGTATGCCTACTAAGATTATCCTTCCATAAATTCCCTTTGTTCCATGCCGAACTAACATTAAGCCCAAACATAAGATCCCCACTCCACATACTCTCAAATTTAAACCAATTAAACAAATTACCAATATTGGTGTCCTCATCAAATTTAATGATAATAGGGAGATGGTTAGAACCTGCAAACAAAAGGTGAACTAGTCGTGCCTTAGTAAACCTTTGGATCCATAGTAAGGATGCTACACACCTGTCTAACCTTTCTTCAATAAAATCTTGCCCTCTTCTACCATTATCCCAAGTGAATAGGTAACCTGTAAATCCCAAATCACATAAACCATATTCCACCAATACTTCTTGAAACGACTGCATCGCTGCTTCTTGCCTAGGAACATCTCCTATTTTCTCAGAATGAGTTAAGATCTCATTAAAATCCCCAATAACCAACCATTCCCTCCTATTTTGGCATTTCAGTTGACGAAGTAATTCCCATGATTTATATCTCCATTTTCTCTCTGCCATCCATAGAAACAAGTAAGATTCTAAGGAAGGCTATCATCAAAAGACACTTTAAAGTCTATATGATGAGATGAGAATGACACCAAGGACATATTAACCTGATCCGACCACATACACACCAAACCTCCACCACTGTTATTACCCCCGAACATTAAAACCTTTCTTAAACCCCAAACTAATTCTTATGAAATTCATTCTATCTTCAGACACCCTAGTCTCCATTAAAAAAAGGATAGAGGGAGCTTGCGAATATACTAATCGTCGCAACTTAGCAACTACCACAGCGCTCCCCCAAACCACGACAGTTGCAACTTAGGATACTCATTGCGGTAGGCAACCAGGGTGAACTTCCCCGATCGCCTCTAAATCATCGACTGACTGTGAAGCCGACATAACCAGATTCATCTTTTTTGTTACTATTTCATCCTCCCCTGCGTTCATCTCTCCATCAAAAATACTCTTAGCCATTCCCCGCTTTTGTTTCCCTACTACCGTTTTCGAAAGAGCCCTTCTCATTTTTTAGATATGCTTCTAGCTAAGTGCTTCCATGATCCTTGTTTTTTATTGATACTTTCCGTAGCCCTCACTCCTAAACCATCAACAGCAGTATCAACTAAATTCACTTTTAATACTTTATCCCCTCCCTCCTTTGTTACAGCCACCATATTAACCTCACTTAACTCCACCTCTACCATCTCTTCCCCTAAAATGCCACTATCCATTTGTTCATTTAACGAATTTTTAAACAAATGCATTGAAGGAATAATAGAATTAGATGGTACCTGCATTGGACCGATCGAAATAGGAGCATTAGCCTCTGACAAGCTTAACAAGGGAGCATTAGGCACATTAGTATGATGAGGAACCCCTGTTTCAGACTCTGGGACATCGTCATTGCTGGAACTAGAGATAACAATAGCCGCATCATCCTTAGAATTAAGTTTATCAAGGATTTCTTTCAGCGACCTAGAGCATGTCGAACTAGTATATGCTTCACCACAAGAACCGTTGTCAATTTTATTAAGACTTAACACATCTAATTGGGCAAGAAGCTTATCTTCTCTCTTTTTCCACTGGGTTACTGTAGAATATAGTCACGTGTTTTGTATGTTGATGACGTGTTCTGCATGATGAGCTGTTGATGAGCTGTTGCTTGAGCTCGTATAGTTTCACGTGTTGTTTACTTTCAGTTTTTCTTAGTTTTTCCTTCTTCCTTGTGTATAAATAGTAGAACTCTGTTCTGCTCTGTTTTACGGAATTTTCTGGTGAGAATAAAATTAAGCTCTTAGCTTCTTCTTCATGGTATCAGAGCGGGTCTAGCTCTTAAGTTCTTCTTTCTTCTTGAAAATGGCAGAGGATTCGAGTAGTTCAATTACACATAAAGAAGTTATGTGTTTACAAAACTCAGATCATCCAGGGATGATCCTAGTTACTACGCCTCTCAACGGAAACAATTATTTGTCATGGAGTAGATCTATGAAAATAGCACTAGGAGCAAAGGTGAAATTAGGTTTTATTGATGGAAGATGTGGTAAACCAGAAGAAACATCTTCTGAATATGATCAATGGTGCAGGATTGATTGTATGGTTACTTCTTGGATTTTGAATTCTATTTCCAAGAATATTGTTGAGGCTTTTTTGTATACAGATTCTGCAAAGGATTTGTGGCAAGAATTGGAAGAAAGATTTGGCGTTTGCAATGGTCCGTTGTTGTATCAACTTAAAAGAGAGATAAGTTCTATTTCTCAGGGAGATATGTCTGTCATGAAGTATTATACTAAACTAAAACAGCTGTGGGATGAACTTTGTTGTTTGGCTCCTATTCCGCAATGTAGCTGTGGAGCTTCTAAGAAAATGATGGAAATGGAGTCTAATGACAAGTTAATGCAGTTTCTCATGGGATTAAATGATGGTTATGATATGGTCAGGAATCAGATTCTTGTTATGGATCCATTACCAAATGTTAATAAAGCTTATTCTATGGTTTTGAGAATTGAAAAACAGAGAGAAGTTAATCTGGTTTTTGCAGAAGGAGTTGAAAATGCTATGATGTTAAGAACAAATATGAATCTAGGAGCCAGAATGATGAATAAGGGAAAACAAAAGAAACAGATCAATAAAGATGATCTCTATTGTGATTTATGTAAAATGAAAAGACACACAAGAGATACTTGCTTCAAAATCAATGGATATCCAGACTGGTTCAAAAGACAAAAGGATAAGAAAACAGGAGAAGGAAATAGATTTGTTGCTAATACAGTTGATTCACCTTTTGATTATCCAGAACGTGATACTGTTAGTTGGAAAGAAGATATGGCTAATATGATTCAACAAGGAATAGAAAGCTTCTTAAAAGGAAAAACGAAGCAAGGTGGTGTAGATGGAGGTGTTGTCAACTTTGCACATTATGATGATTTTGCAGGTAGTACTCTAAATTTTGGTTTTAGTTCACTTGATTTTATTACACACGGTTCTTGGATAATTGATACAGGAGCTTCTAATCACATGTGCACTCAACTACACCTTCTTATAAATCCAAAATCTGTTGACAAATATACTCCCGTTCACTTACCTGATGGAAGGATTTGCAATGTTAGTCACACTGGGAATGTTAAACTAACTGAAAGATTAGTTTTAACTTCCTCTTTACACATTCCTTCTTTCAAATTCAACCTTTTGTCTGTAAATAAACTAACTCGTACAGCTAAGATCAAATTCATTTTTCTTGAGGATTTTTGTCTCTTACAGGATCTCTTGACTGATCGAATTTTGGCTGTTGGAAGGGTTGTAGCTGGACTGTATGTTCTAGATCATGAATCATTTGATCAAACTATTATTTCTCAAGTTCATAATCAATTCTTGAACTTACAAAATAAACCTGATCGTTGTTCTCAAGTTAGTTGTGTTGATTTTTGGCATCAAAGGTTGGGTCATCCCTCTTCTCTTGTATTACAGCGTTTAAAATCTCAAATAAATGATATAAATCTTCCACTTTCTAGTTCACCTTGTGATGTTTGTCATCTTTCAAAACAAACCAGACTTCAATTTCCTGTGAGCAAAATCAATACTAAAGGTTGTTTTGAAATTTTACATATGGATTTATGGGGTCCATATAAGCAAGCTTCTTTAAGTGGAGCACGTTTTTTCCTTACAATAGTAGATGATTACAGTCGTACTACATGGACTTATCTGCTAAAAATTCAAGGATCAAACTTTCTCTATCATTCAAAGTTTTCTTCGTATGGTTAATACTCAATTTCAGCTTCCCGTGAAAATCATTCAAACAGATAATGGCACAGAATTTACTAATTCTGACTGTCAAAATCTATTCTCTA
>JBBPFJ010000801.1:0-47962 GCA_037975025.1 Excoecaria agallocha | reverse complement strand
GGAAAAATAAATTGAAGCATAAAAAAAAAAACCCTAGTTATTCATCCATTAATATTGCTAAACCAATTTTGTTTACTAACAAACATCCTATCCTGAAACAGACGCCAATTAATATAGATCCACAATATAAAAACGCAGCAAACATAGACACAAACCACAAGGCTTATAAATACACTCAGTTTCAATAAATGGGTATTTGACCAAAACGCACAACAATTAAGAATCAGCTTCAAAACCAGCTCCAAAGAATTGAATTGAACCAAAACAACGGATAGCAATAGAAATTACTGTCAAAATTAAGTACCTGAGTAACGGTTTTGCCATGGGCATAATGGAGCATGCCCGAAGGATGAGACTTTTCATATTGAAGCTTATAACGGCCTTCCGGGGTCTTAAAATACGTCTTTAAGCCCGGCGACTGCGTGTTCCCAGAAGCCGATGACGCCGAAATCATGCCGTTGGTCGTATTCATCATGATGCCGCCTCTTACTGTGCACCCTAAAGCATCTGATCATGACACTAGGGATTCATATTTCAATTTGCAGTTATACCCTTTTCGATTAAAATTTTCTATTTTGTGGGTCTGATTTTCTTGGACGAGAAAGTTTGTGTTTTTGCACTTTGCTTTGCGCTGTGCTGTTTCTGGGTATTGGACTTCAATGGGAGATCAAGTGAGGGTTCGGATCCTGTGATTTGCGGCTTATGAAAACTTTTCTTTTTTTTTTTTTTATTTATTGAAATTTGACTTAATTTTTGGAAAGTCAATGAAATGGATGGTCGAGATGATGGTTGATTTTTTATTGCTGACCTGTTCAGAAAATGATTTATATGTTATAGGCTATAAATAGTGTTTTTTTTTTTAAATATATTATAAAAATGAGATATGTCAGATTTTATTTAAATTGCATGAGTTATTTTTACAAAAACGCAGTTAAATGAATCTGTCTAAATAAAATACAGTTTTCACACATGTAAAGACGTAACACGTGGCTGCATGATCAGAGGAAGTTGCCTGCGCCTGTCACGTGTTGATTCATAGGTAAAAATATAGTTGTTGACTGCGTCTTTACCCAAGAGTCGACAAGTGATATTTTTTTTTAATTTTTTAAAATCCATTTTTATTTTTCAAAATTATCTCATATATTTAAATAAATATAAACATATACCAATACATGATTTGTAACATTTATATCTCAATTTATTTAAAAAAACAAATAACCTAATAGGAAGTATGTGATAATGAGAAAATCAATTCAAGTTTTTTAAATAATAATAATAAATTTATAATTATATTTTTTATCCCTAATTTTTTTCATTTAGACGTTATCTAATTTACCCATTGGATTGGGTTCAATTTTAACAAGTTGAATAAAATAATTATATTATCTATTATGCTTTTTAATTATTGAACTATTATTTTTTTAATTTTTCTTTTTGTAAATTAATAAAATATTATTTATATTTATCTAATTTTATCCTTTATTTTATTTTTTACTATATATGTATTTAAATTAAATATGTCAAGATAAATATTTACAAACTTCAAACTATTATAAGTCTGATTATTTTCTTAATTAATCATAATTCAAATTCCACCCTTTTCATGCCTCAAAAATTATATATATATATATATATATATATATATATATAAAGCTAAAAAGATATCATACAATTTTTAAACTTGAATTGATTTTCTTATTATCACATACTTTCTATAAGGTTATTTGTTTTTTTTAATGAATTGAGATATAAATGTTACAAATCATGTATTGATATATATTTATAGTTATTTAAATATATGAGATAATTTTGAAAAATAAAAACAGATTTTAAAAAATTAAAAAGAATGCCACTTGTCGACTCGTGGGTTGAAGACGCAGTCAACAGCTGCATCTTTATCCACGAGTCGACACACGGCAGGCGCAGGCAGCTTCCTCTGATCATGCAGCCACGTGTTGCGTCTTTACATGTGTGAGATCCACATTTTATTCAGACAGACTCATCCAATCATGCAGTCAACGGCTGCATTTTTGTAAAAATACTCAATGCAGTCTAAATAAAATCGAACACATTTCATTTTTATAATATATTTTGAAAAAAAAAACATTATTTATAAAAAAAACTCCCCTTCAAGATTTAAATATTTAATTTTTATTTTCATTTTTCTACTTAAAATTAAATAATGATACTATATTGCTTGCACGTAAAATAATAATAATAATAATAATAATAATAATAATAATAATAATAATAAAAAATTTTCTCAAGCAAAATCACTCCAAATTAAATTTTTATCTTTGAAAAAACAGCTTCCAATTATGAGTTTACAATATCTAAATTTACAATATTCGATTTTAAATTAATTAATTTTTTTTAAAAATCTAACCAAAAAATTTAAATAACAACCTTTTAGTGTTTTGTAGTTGTTTATCCATTGCCGCTTATTTATAAATGAAATATGACATATTATGTTCCAATTTATACATTGATTAAATGAAATATGACATATTATGTTCCAATTTATACAGTATCAATGTATATAGTTGATTTCCTATCGACAAAAAAGAAAAAGAAAAAAATATATATATATAGTTGATTTTACAACTATTTATTAATTTCCAAAGACAATATCTAATTTTAATTGAGAATATATTATTTACTGTGAATTGAATGGCTGAAAAATTATAAAATAATAATTTGTTATAATCATTTGAATACGGAAGGAAGGAACTACTTGATATTGTTTATTATTTTTATTTATTTAAATGAGATGAATATAATTTTCACTTACATTCAATTGGGTATGTATTATAAGTATTATATTCGTTTTTTTTATTTGTTATTTTTAAGTAAAATTTAAATTTTATTTATCTGTTATTTTTAAATTTTTAATGCAATTCAATTTGTTTTTATAATTTATTTTTTAATAAAGTCAAAATCAATTAAATTTTATAATTAATTTTAATTACATAATTTAATATTAAATTTAAATTTATTTATTATTTTTTAATTTTAGTAAAAATAATAAAATTTACTGATAAAAAAAACGAAATGAATATTTTTTTAAGGGAATAATTATATGTATTAATTTTACACGGAAAGTTAAGTAAATGACGTATAAAACTTGGATGATGGATGATTGCTTAGTATATAATCTCTAGAAGGAGCAAAAGTATAAAATATTATTCAATATATTACAGGGTATATACTCAAGATTTTTAGAGGATATTCCGTGGACAACATGAAGCCCAATAAATTAATATTTTGGGCTTTTCTAAGGATCCATTGAGGTGATATATATATATATATATATATATATATATTCACGGATCTTTTAAAAAATATACCATTTTTTCAAAAATTTTCAAAAATACAACTTTTCTACGGTACATTGTTTTTTTCTTTGAAATTTTTTTATTTAATACCTATATCTTTTAGGGAGTTCTATTTAGATTATTTGTTATATCATTTAAAGTAATTTTATATTTTTAATTAATAATCTTTTTCTTAACATTTCTTCGTATGATACTATTTTATAATTATTTGATAAATCATCTTGTACTTGATATTTATTTTCGTTATTATATAATGCAATTATTTGATTATCTATTTCTTCTATTATTTCATTTAGACTTTCTATATTAGATATATTTAATAAGCTTATTTTTTCTCCGAATTCTTTAGGAATACTACTCATTTTAATAGTTTTTGTAATTCAACTCTGGTCCAATACAAATTATCTATTAATAATTTTATTATTGTTTTATTTGTATTTATTTTCTTTAAATAATTGATTCTTTTAGTTTTGCTTGTTTTATAGTTTTCCTTTTCTATAATTTCAATTTGGTTTTTAGAATTCATATTTCTCTTAATCCTATATTAGCTATATTTATCTCATTTGTTACTTTATTTATATCATTTTTTATTTCTATTAATTCTTCTTGGATTTCTTGTAACCTAGGTATTCTATATTCTTCTCTACTATTATTTATTTCCATATATAAACATTTATTTCTCATTTTTCTCATTTTTTCTTTATAATATCACAATTTACTCGTAAATTCATAACTTGCTTTTATTATTTGATCCATAGTTTCTTTAATAGTGTAACTTATTAAACTAGTCATTTTGAAAACTTGTTTATAATTGTAATGGTCTAAATACCGAATTAATTGTGAATAATATTTTTCATGATTTCGGGTTGAAAAGTACGTCCAAATGTAAAAAATATTTTATTTGACTATAAAAAAATATTGATAACGGTTAGTCCGGGGTTTAAATTTGAAGTGAAATTAAGGTCAAATAAACTTAAAAAAGTCAAAAATATGAAAAATGAAACAGTTTAATTTTAATAGTAACTAGGTTGATCTAGATTTGATCGAACCTTTAAAAATAGAAAATGAAGTCTACAAATTATCAGAAATTACAGATGTACCTAAAATGATATGTAGAATATTTTGGCTATAAAAAGTTAATTTTTTGGTAACACTGGTAATTATCAAATCAGACCAATCTGATTGAATTAAACTGAAAACGGACTCCGATTTGGTTAAAATTTTATGTACAGTCTATTTTTGATGTGATAAGAATGATGAAATCAAAACTGAAGTGATTTAGATTTAGAAAGGGCGAGAATTTTAGGAGAGTGGCATAATAGGCTTAATTAAGGCTTTTGAGCCTTGAATGAGCGGGTCTTGATTGAACCAAAGCTCAATTCACTTAGGCGCATGTATAAAGAAAAAAGGAAGATATTATTGGCCGACCATATTCATCTCCATCAACCCTTTTTCTCTTATTTCATGGCCGAACCACTATTACCCTCTCTCTCTCTCTCAAAGTTTCTTCAAGTTTCTCTCTCTTTCTCTCTAAATTCAAGCATCCTAGGTGGTATTCTACCTCCCTAAATGATTAATTAAGCCTTTATATCTTGATTAGAAGAAGTTAAGTAAGAAAAATTAAGTGAAAAAGTTTAGGATGTCAATTTGAGGTAAGAGAAAATCATGATTTTAATTTTATTTAAGGGTGCCTACTAGTATTTTCGATATCTAGATTTTATTTATGGTGTTAATTTGAGCATTTGAGATCAAAAAATTAGGGTTTTGTTTGATTGAAATTTTGGCTATAGTAGGTTCTCAAGGTGATGGACAAGCTTTAAAGATAAAAGGGAATAAAAAGGAAGTGTAGGCAAGCCTAAGCCAAGAAGGAAGGTTAACGACTACTAAATCCTTCTATTTTCCTTGAATTAACATGATTTTCATTTATGAAACTTAGGAAAAATTAAGAAAAATGCATGTATAATTGAATTTGACCTTAGAATAATGATTTAGGATCTTGAAAATAGCTATTAGAATGCTTAATTTAATTTAAAAGAATATGTAAGGTGAACAACTTCATGTGGCCGAATGGTCTCCTAAGGAAAACTAAAGTATATTTTGTATATTTTTGATAAATAATGCCATAAAATGAATCTATAGATGATAAATTATGTTCATGAATTTTTGTCAAATTTATAAAAATTATTTGAGTATTTTTTAGAAGAAAATTAGGTCATGCATGTAAGGTATTTGTTGAATTATTATGAAATAATTCATTAATTAAGTGAAAAATTATGAATTATTGTGAAATAATTCACAAATTGTGCAAAAGTATTGAAAAAAATGAATAACTGATTTACTAAACTCAAAAAGCAAATGAAAATGTCAAAAATCTGAAAAGTGAATTAAAATTAAGTGAATATTGCCTTTAGTAATAGTCAAGCAGTTAAAATCTAGTTAACAATATGATTGGCTAGCCATAGGGACACCTATATCGCGGTGCAAGTCATGGCGACTTGCTTTGCTATGGTAGGATTATATAATCTTCTATAATATCTAATCTGTTATGTAAGAAATGGTCCTTAGAGATTATTTTTCAGTCTATACTGTGATCCTATAGGGTTCACATTCCGTATATTCGATCTGATAATTTATGTCGGGATTATACTATGGGCATAAATGTGTAAAATAGTTAAAAAAAAAGTGCAAAAAGATAAGTAAAAATGAATTTTATAGTGAAAAAAGACTTAATTGAAAAGAAATGAAAAGTTTAGAGGTAAAACAATAATTTCTCCAAATGCTAAGTTTAATGAGCAAAAGTGATAAAAAATGGATAAAAACGGTAAAATGGTAATTTAGTGTGCAAACAGTTTGAAAATGAACTTTTGTAAATTGAACGGACTAAAATGTAATTTTCAATGAAAAGTTAAAATAAGGATCAATTGGTAATTTTGTAAGCCAATAATCGAATGTAAAGTAAAAATAAGCAAACTAGTGGTAATTTTATAATTAATATGTAAAAAGGGTAATTTTATAATAAAAGGAAAAGTTTTGGACTAAATTAAAAAGTTTACCAAAGTATTGGTAATAATTTGAAACGATTTTTAAGAATTTGGTAAT
Source organism: Excoecaria agallocha (assembly GCA_037975025.1). Taxonomy (NCBI): domain Eukaryota; kingdom Viridiplantae; phylum Streptophyta; class Magnoliopsida; order Malpighiales; family Euphorbiaceae; genus Excoecaria; species Excoecaria agallocha. Next base: position 41,528 of record JBBPFJ010000801.1, on the reverse strand, counting down.
TGTACTTTTGATAGAAAATATAATAAATTTTTGCATAATTATGTTTGTTTGAAAAATATTTCGATTTATAGTTACCACTGAACATATTTAATGTTCAGCACGTCATTGTTACTACGAGTAGATTTCGAAGAATAGTTGTAGCAATAGTACACAAATGAGCCAATTTTGCAGGAATAGAAGATAGGTATAAATTATCTTTTTGTATTGACATGTATATATTTGTAAATATTGAAGTAAAAGAATTGATCTGTAATGGTACAATATTTGTATATATATAAATGCGTGTTTGGCAGGTAGTGGATTGATTGAGAATGTATGGATGAAAATAATATATTATTTATGAACTGTTGTGCTACTGAGGGGTTGTGGATTGTTTGATTTGCAGGTTGAGTATGTAAGTTTTAAGACGTTATATTGTCGATTTTTTTAAAAAAAATTGGACAATTTAGGTCAGCGACGAGTTGGATTGTGAACATGCATTAAGAATAAAAGTTGGTAACTGGGAATTAATTGATTTAATAAATTTTTTTTTTGGCTTAATCGCTTAAATTCGTAAAACTATTTAGTATGGGTGTTGCATTTTATGGTATCAGAGCAATGGTTGAGACTATTTTAAGATCGGAGTAAAGTTGAGTGATTGATTTATATGTATATACATGCCAATTGTCAGTGAAAATGTGTTATAGAATCTAATGTGTATTTACTGACCGGTGTCTAGCAAGTGTCCTAGATCGGCTAGTAATATAGAAAAATATAGATTAAGATCCCAAATATTGTATCCAAGAGAATATGGATTGCTAAAGATAATATCTATATATGAATTAAATCAATTTGAGATTTTTTTCCAAATGTTTTTGATTTAAAGGTAAAAATTAAACAAAACAAACAATGAAACGAAACAAAACAAAAACTAAAATTAAACCACCATGAATTAAAAACAAAATAATAACTAAAATTCTCTTGCTAAAGAAATTATTCACCTTAACTTTCATTATAATGACTTAAATTCAATAGAAACATCAGTGATTATGAAAAAATTAGTAATAAAGGCAGATATCTTTATTCAAGTATATCATTCTTAGTATTAAACTTATAGACAAATCTAATACTGAGTATGAAAGTCTAGTTTTAACTTTCTAAATATTCATTAAATTCTTTTGTAAGTAATTCAACTCTAATTTATTTTTAGTTCTTCCTCTCTTAGTATTAATCAATAAAATTAACACATAATTACCTAATATTTCAGATAATAATCATGCATAAACATTAAAGAGTTAACTTAAAAACATGCAAATCATTAACTATATCAAAACCAATTTTTAGTTATTTACTCAATAAACCAATAATTAATCTTAACACAATCAAAGATAAGAATATGTTTAAAACCAAGAAATAGTCAATCGATATTGAAATTAAGCTCAAAATAAAGTCATAATAATGAAAATATAAGTTTTCAATAATCCATTAGCAAAAAAAATAAAACTACTTCCTAAACATGGTTAAAAACTAAACAACGTTAAAAAAAACTAAAACAAAATTAAAAAGAAAAATATTGAATAAAAATAGAAAAAAACTACTTAAAAATCTAAAACTAATGAACTCTACTAGTTCTTGATGATTAAGAAAAATATTGAATAAAAATAGAAAAAAACTACTTAAAAATCTAAAACTAATGAACTCTACTAGTTCTTGATGATTGATGCTTCTAATTCATGATTCTCTTTGGTGTTAGAGTCTTCTATTTATAGGTAAAATAAATTGTAGAAGCTTCTAAACATCCTCAATTGGAATAGGAAAAGAATCCTTATTGAATTGGAAAATCAAAAATCCTTCATAGCATTGGAGTCCATATTGCACGGCCAAGCAAATTTTCTTTTCACTAGATGCACTGTCGTGCATTCTTCCTCGAGGAAGTGCATGGCCAAGCAATTTTTCTGCCTTTCCCATGCACTGCAGTGTATGGCTTTTCCCATGGTGAGTTGCACGGCCAAGCATCCTTCAATTGCTTGAGACACACGGCCAAGCAAGCATCTTTCCTTCACTACACGGCCACTCAATCTTCTAGGCAATGAAACACACAGTCAAACATGCTTCTATTAGACTTCATGAATATTTATTAACACAACTTTTTCATATTCATAGTTTTGACTCAAATATTCTTGTCTTTTTATAATTAAGTCTTTTTTCTTACAAAATAACCCTGAAAAATATCAAAACTTATAATTAACTCCAAAAAACATAAAATTAACCAATTAAACTCAAATTTAACCTAATTAACACAAAATTAACTTAATTAAACACTTAAAAATATACTAAAAATATCATATAAATCATCATTATCACTTGCTCCCTTTTTATTTTATAGTGAAAAGATGTCCTCTGATCGAGATAAATAGATAGGGGACGGTGAGAGTGAGTCTTCCATATACACTGGATCGCAAAAGGTCCCACAACAACAGGCTTTTTTCCCAGGAGTGTCACATTCACCCCCACAGTTGGATTTTCTTAATTTGATAGCTGATTACATTCAGCAGAGGCTGCAGGCAGGTTAGGCATAGCCTTTTAAAGTAGCAGTATAGGTATAACCAACAGCTCCACCCAGAAGAAAATTTATTCTCAAGGTGAGGGACAAGCTTCCAAGGCCAAAGCGAAAGAAAATGAAGTCTAGGCAAGCTTAAGCCAAGGAGGAAGGTTAGTGGCTATAAAATCCATCTACTTCTTTTGAATTAGTATGATTTCCTTTATGTAACTTAGGAAAAACTAATAAAAATGATTATATAATTGAAATTGACCTTAGAATAATGAATTAGGACATTAAATATGCATATTAGAAAGCTTAATTCAAATTAAAAGTATGTGTAATGTGGATTTCCTTTGATAGCCGAATTGTGTCTTAAAGGGAACTAAAGTGTAGTTTGTGTATTTTGATGAATTTTTACCGTAAAATGACTATAAAAATGAATTAATGTGTCAATAAATTTTTGTAGAATTTATAAAAATTATTTAAGAATTTTTTAGAAAAGAATTTGTTTATGTACCTAATGTATTTGTTGAATTATTGTGAAATGATTCATTAATTAAGTGAAAAATGGTGAATTATAGTGAAATAATTCACAAACTATGCGAAAATAATTAAAAACATTGACTGACAAATTTTCTGTATCAAACAAATTATTGAAACTATTAAAAATCTGAAAGTAAAGTGAAATTAAGTGAATTTTTACCCTTAATAATAGTCAGATGGTCAAAATATAGCTCAGGATATAATCAGCTAGCCATAAGGATACCTGTACTGCGGTGCAAGTAATGGCGATTTACTCTGCTATGGTAGGATCAAACTGATTTTCCATGATATCCGCTCTGTTATTTATTCTCTTTTGTGAGAAATGATCATTTGGGATCATTTCTCAGTCTGTATTATGATCCTATGGGATCAACGTGTCATATATCCGATCTTATGATTTCTGTCGGGATTGTACTAGGGGCATAAATGTAAAAAATAGTTAAAAAGTACAAAAAAATATAAGTAAAAGTGAAGTTTAGAATGAAAAATGACCTAATTGAAAAGAAATAAAAAATTTAGGGGCAAATATTAATTTTTTTCAAATATTGTATGTAATTGGTAAAAGTGATAATGAAATGAATAAAGAGGGTAAAATGGTAATTTAGTGATCAAACAATCCAAAAATAAACTTCTAAGAATTAAAAGGGACTAAAATTTACCTGAAAAATTTAAAATAAGGACCAATTGAAAATTTTGTAAGCCAATAATTGTATGTGAAGTGAAAATAAGTGAACTAATGGCAATTTTGTAATTAAAGGGTAAAAAGGGCGATTTTGTAATAAAATAAAAAATTAATGACTTAATTGAAAAGTTTACCAAAATATTGACATTGAATTGAAATGACTATTAAAACTATTGAAAATTGTATTTTGATAAGAAAAATTGATGATTTTTGCATAATTAATGTAATTATGCTTGTTTGAAAAATATTTCGATTTATAATCACTACTGAACATATTTAATGCTCAGCACGTAGTTGTTACTGATTGTAGGTTTCGAAAAATAGCTAGAGTAATAGTACACAAATGAGCTAATTTTGCAGGAACAGGAGTTAGGTAGGAATTATCTTTTTCTATTGGCGTGTATATAATTATAATTATTGAAGTAAAATAATTGATTTGTAATGGTACAATATTTGTATATATGTAAATATGTGAGTGGTAGGTGGTGGATATATTGTGAATGTTTGAAATGAAATTAAGAATGTATGAATGAAAAAAATATATTATTTATGAACTATTATGCTCCTGAGGGGCATTGAAATTATTTATGTTTCAAGAGACTAGTCCAGTTTATAGTCGTTATATTGTCAAATTTTTATAAAATGAACAGTAAAATTGATCAGTTATAGATCATTCACAAGTTGGATTGTGAATATAAATAATGGATAAGAATTGACAATTTATGAATTATTTAATTAAGTATATGATTGTTAAGATAAGGAAAGAAAAAAAAATTCAGTTTAATCACTTAAATTCATATGACTGTTTAGTAAGGGTGTTATATTTTTTTTGTTTTTTTTATTTTGTCTTATTTTATGAGTTGTATTTATGAAAATAAAACTTAAAAATGTTGCATTGATGAAATTTTTTTCAAAAAGATTGTATAGAGTGTAATTATCCCTCTTATTTACTATTTTTGGTAAAAAACAAAAATCCAAATCCAGTGATCCATTAACTTCATTTGGCCCATTCATTTAAATATGTTTAGTTTTGGCAATTAACTTCCATTATTGGCCAATTAATTTTAGGGTCATCCTAGGCCCAACTCCTTTCTCTTGATCCATTAATTAAGTGAATTTAAATTGTCGATGCCCAATCCATGAATTTCGAACCACTTAATGAAAATTTTATAAAAAAGATTAAAATTATTTATAAGATACTCTATCACCATTTCTAAAAAAAAAAACTCGCGCGTGCGCGCACACACATATATATATATATTTATTTATTTATTGTATTAGGGATTAAACCTACGTAATTTAAATATCTAAATGAGGTATAATTCTTGTATATTTATATTAGTATAACTTTTTGGTATTTAAAATTCATTTAACTAATGTAAATTTTTATAGAACAGACTCACAAAAAAACTAAAAATTTTTTTAAGAATATTTAAAGATATTTTTACGAGACATTTTTTTAATTATATTATTAGCCAAATTAATTATATTATAACAATTTTGATTTTTACATTAGTATGATATATTGGACTTGACCTAGATATAAAATCCTAAATTCTACCTACTCCAACTAGCTGGGATCTTTTTATCTCTTGCAAGGCATCATTGAAGAGCAAGCAGTATTATCTGAAACAGTTTTATTTAGCCAATTAAATTGCACGTTATGCATATATAACTAGTTTGATGTTCACAAAGAAAAAAATGATTGGATTGGCTAAGAAAAGAAAAGCCATTCTGTTCTTTTCCATGATATGAATAAAGCTTGTCATTACCATTTAAGACTTTCTCATTATAAGTAGTGTATTTATATATACATATATATATATATATATATATATATATATATATATATATATATATATATATATATATATATATATATATATATAATTTTATTTCAGTTAGAAAATATTGTTGTCAGCCCATATAGTAATAATATTTTATCAATTTCATATGAAAGAAAATTATTAAATGTATTTTTTTTGTTGTTTAAATCAAATCTATAAATTGAGTAAATAATACGTTACTACAAAGTTGTCTGTCTTATGTCACAAACATAAAATTGATGATGAATAAATATATGAATTAATTTTTTAGTAAAAGCTTTTTTCCAAATTGATCACAAAAAAAAAAATGCCAATTAGCGACAGCACAATTTCCGTCGATATTTTACGACAGATTCGCGACTGTTTTATAAATCCGTCGTGAGAAGGATATTTTCTATTTTTGCGACTAAATAGCGACGGATTTAATAAACAGTCGCAAATTATTCGCGAGAAGTATATGCGCCCGGTTTTGCGACGGATTTAGCGACAACTTATTTCGTCGCTATATTTATAATTTTTTATTCAAGAAATTAGTTCCAGAAATATGAATTTTGGAGGGAAATTTAGCGCCTTTTTTGCGACGTTTTAGAGACGGAAAATTTATCTGTCGCTAATTAGTTTTTTGTTACGGTAATACAATTAGCGACGGAAATATCTAGTCGCTAATCCGTCGCAAATAAATTAAAAAATAAGTTTTTTAATTTCACTCCCATGGTTTATGTATAATTTCAAGAAATTTTAATATAGACCATATAAAATGAATATTTTATTTTGTAACATAAAATTATAAATTATTTTATAAGTTGATAATAATTTTGTATCAATTATACCAAAATCTAATGTTATTTATTTAGAAAATTTATATTTGTAATCATAATAATAAACTAATTGTTATGATTATTATATATTTGTGTGTTCAAGATTAATAAAAATAAATATTTATAAAATTTATTATTTCATTTAAAATGATAATAAAAAAAATCTGTAATTTATTTTTATTTTAAAAAATTTAAATCAAATATTAAATTATTAGGAATTAAATTAATTTGTTTATCAATTATCCCAATTTTGAAAGTGTCCAAAGACTATTGAATATGAAATTCGGGCTTAGTCAGCATGAAATATTTTGAAAGACCACGAGACATAGTTTCAATTAAAAATTTGTATTGTTCGCATAAATTGTTAGTTAGAATTATTCATCGCTATTTGTATCAAATTTAAAAAGGTGACATAAAAATTTTGAACTCTTATCCAAATAGGAACCTGAGGCCTAATTGAATATTGGATTTAGTAATGAATAAAGGATCATGTTTAAAGAGAGACCAAAATAAAGATCTCCGAACATAATTTTCTCATTCTGTCGGAAATATTTCAAAATTATTGTACATAAATATTGCTAATGTGCCTTAAATATAATCATTTTATTAATTTCATACTTTTATCAAGTTAAAAACGGGTTGCACACCATTAGATAAGATATTATCTTTCAATACGATCGCAAAAACCACTCGTATCGCCATAGTTAAAATATCTTTAAAGTATAAATACTTTTCCTATTAATTTTCTTTTCTATGATTTTAATACTAGGAATCATAAAGCTTAATTTGAGAAGATCTTTATTAGTTTTATTAGAAACTGTTAATATAGTTATTTTATATGTCATTTGATAATTTGTAAAAATATCTAAGCCAAAAAATTATATTGTCAGTGGTTTAATATAGTTACTTTATATTAGATAAGAAATTATGCAATCAGTTGGTGATTCATGCCTATGGTACAAAACAAAATATCATGATAAAACAGGCTTAAAAAAATTGGCGAAAAATACTGTCAGTGTAGTTTCGATTGGACATAAAAATGTTTGGACACTTTTCTCCAACTGTAAAATATGGAACACTGCCAGAGCTAAGGATATAAGCCATGGCAAATCACAAATCACTATTGAGAATATCATTTAATTTTAATAATATTCTATAGACAATAATTATAAAATAATTTTTATAATAAATATGTATTCCATATATATATATATATATATATATATACATATATACATATATATATATATATATATATATATATATTATATATATATATATATATATATATATATATATATATACATATATATAGATACATATATATACATATATATAGATACATATATATACATATATATATATAGATACATATATAGATATATATATATATATATATATATATATCTATGAATTAAATTAATAGTAATATATAGAAATGGGTCAAATTAATAGTAAGTTGCAAATTTCGTTTGGTTGGGCCATTCGTTAATTGAATGGGGATGTGGTTTGGCCCATTTACTTCTCCATATTGCAATTGGGACTATAAATAACAACTTGTGTATTTTTTTTTATTTATGTTTAAAAGCTTAAAGGCCAAACCCTATTCTTCCTTCAGCGCCGTCTACTGCTACTTCTCTTCTTCCTTCAGCGCCGTCTAGAACAAGCAGCGTTCTCTTCTTCCTTCTGTGCCTTACGATGGTTGCATTATGAGGCTCTAGATCTGTTAGAAGAATCTAAAGGTTATTTTGTTAAGAGGATCTTTAACAATTTTGCTGAGATCTTCAACAAGTAAGTAACATTTCTCTCTTTTTCTAAAGTTTATTTTCTTTAATCTTCACCTGCTTTGTTCATCTTTATTTCTTAGTTTCATTTTATTTAGATTTTGTCTTTTAATTTTTTTGCATTTTATTTTTTCTTCTTTATTGAATGCTCAAGTTTTTTAGAGTTCTGTCGGCATTTGTGATTTGGGTTTTTTTTTCTTGGTTCCATTTTTGTTTTGGAATATGGTGCGTGAGGTTTGAGGATTGTCCAGTAAGGATATTCTTGTTGCAGTTGGGCTATGACTAATCTTACAACTCTTGATTGTGAGCACAGGGGATTAAGCCACATTTTCTCTGTTGAGCTCTGTTGAGTTTGGCACGTATAAACTAAGTGATGATGACAAAATATGCGCCAGTGAGGCACGTATAAACTAAGTCACGTTTTCCTTGATTCTATAATATTTTTTTCTATGTTTGGCTGGATTCAATAGTGGGGCCTCAAATTGGATAATCTGGAGATTTTTTTTTTACTTCGATATTCTTATTTTTCTTATTTTTTCTTAAATTGTTGGCCTTTCAGGTCTCTGTTATGGCAGACGACATATTAAAGAATGTAGAGTATGATGCTTTAAGGGTTGTCTTTAACAAGTTCGATTCTGCTGTCTCTTTTCTGCCAACCATTTCAACAGTTTTATCCCCTGAGGTACTTAAGAATGCTGGCCCTGATAGTTGCTGATGGTTTATAGTCCCTCCATTTCATATTAAGTATCCATTTAGAGTATTTCACTAGAATTAAAAAAATCATTAATTAGTTTTTCAAATGCCGCATTGGGTTCATCAACATTTGATCCCACTGTATTTACTCTTTTATGAATAAAAGCATATCTCATTATCACGAATATAATAGTTAAGGTCATCTTTAAAATAATAATTCACAATTTTGGATATTAACACAAGTTAAATAGAGTTACATTAGGAAATTTAGAAGTAGTTTAATAATGAAAAATGGGCTATAAATTGAGTAAATCTTCTAATTACAAGTGTAATTACTGCTGTTAGTAGTTTTTTTTTACTGCTGTTAGTACAAATCATAAGAAATCATTTGTTGATGATATGTCAGTTATTGATGATGATATGCCTATATGGGAGCTTGCTATTACTAACATACTTAATAGCTAGTTATTGTTGATGATATGCTGGTTATTGTTAGTTATTGTTGATGATATATTGGTTATTATCGATGATATGACTATATGGGAGCTTGCTATTATTAATATAATTAATAGCTGATTATTGTTGATAGTATGCTGGTTATTATTGGTTATTTATATGTTGGTTATTGTTGATGATATGCTGGTTATTGTTGTTGATGATATGCATATTGTTGCTTATATGCCTATATGGGAGCTTGCTGTTTTTTAGACCGGTGATATTAATTGGTCATATGGTTATGGGACTTTGCTGGCCTTTTTTTGATATTTGTTTGTTTTAAATTGATTATATGCCTATGGATCGAAGCTTGTCAAATATAAGCTAAATCATTATTGTTCAAATCTAGGAGAAGCATAATGGTCGGCCACCTACGCTTTCTGAGGCCTTCGTTCACACACACTCTAAATCATGATGGAAAAAATTATGTGGCTGAACGAAGTAAGCAATTGCATGTAAGTAATATAAAATTTATTACTTTTAGCCTTTACAATTATTTAAAGATTCGTGTTTGTAAATTATGTGTTGTAATTTTTTACATTTTATAGGAAAGGTATAAGCAGCTTCGAGATAAGCGATCACAGGGGGAATCATCTGTAGATGAGATCGAGTTATTTTATGAGGCTGCACAACGCAATAAAAGAAGAAAATTATATGGATTGGGCTCATATGTCCCTCATGTTGGATCCCGTTCAGCTGCATCACGCCGTAGCAAGTACAACACTTTAACCAAGGAAGATGTCAAGAAAATTGTCACAGAAACCATTCGAGCATTGTTTCCTCACTTGGGGATTCAACAACCAGCTGCTGACCAGCCTAATACTGCTACTGATGGACCTAGACATGATGACATTGCGCCTTTAGCTGCACAAGATGATCATCCACATAATAATTATCCATCGGCTCATGGTGGTGGTTCTGCTTCCCAGTGATTTTAGCCGCACTATATGTTTGATTGTTATTTTATTTAGATGACACTATTGGTGCTAATTAGTACAATAATATTTGTTATTTTATTGTTTCATGATAGATTAAAGATAATAATATGTAATGTTTCAAATTATTATCTATATATGTGTATTTTGGAACATATTTTGATTTGGAATCAATATATATTTATATGTGTGAGATCATTGTTTTTTACAGGTTGAAAATAAATAAATAACGATCTTTGTATACAGGATTAAAATTTTAAAATATAGCAAAAGAAAATTTCAATTAATAATTTAGCGACGGATTTTCTGTCGCTAATATGTAAAATATATAATTTTGGAAATAATTAGCGACAACTATTTCGTCGCTAAATTTTACACTAAATTGTTAATTAGCTACGGAAATTAGTCGCTAAATATTATGATAATTCGGCGACTAATTACGAATATAAATTAGCGACAAAAAAATTGCGACGAAATATTCGTCGCTAAATTAGCTACTGACTTGAATCTTAAGAATGTCCCAAAGAAAGTTGTCCATAGCTACAAGCAACAAACATTATATGTACATCATTTCTTAGCAAGAAAGTGGTTCCCCACATTTACTTCAAAACCATATGTTATGCCACTACATTTCCTGCCTTTCAAAGCAAAGCAATATCTCTCAATTTCTCAAATACCAAAAATAAAATAGAAATCAAAATATTGTGCCTTAAACACATTGTGTTTTTTCTATTAATATATTTAAGTATGCCAACCTTTTTTTTCTGAATGCAAATTAAATATGCCTTATGGAAGTATTTCAACTTTGATTAATTATTATATCCCGTCTATAAAATTAATTGCAGTTATATGTGTCTAGATAAGGATTTAATATATATATATATATATATATATATATATATATATATATATATATATATATATATATATATATATAAGACGAAAAAAAGCCATAGTTCTTAATGGATTGCTATATTAATTAATTAGATATTCAATAAAGCATATTAGAATTTATTTTTTAACTATTTGTTGATTGAAATGTTTCGATATGTATTTTAAATTTTGTAAATGATAAAAATTAATAACAAAAAGATTTTATGGTCATAGCGAGTTAATCCAACTTAAATAGTATAATATAACTAATTATCCAAAGAAAATTATTTATTATTTATTTCCCTACCTTAATAGTAAAGATTTGCAAAGAGGTTCCCCAGTCACACTGAAATTTGGACGCTTTCACCTAATTACAACACCAACTTCACACCCATCTCTCCCAATATATTAATGGCCTCTCTTACTTCTCCCCTCACACCACAAACGCTTACTCCACTAAACTCATCGCTTACCAAACCCTAAAACAATGAGGAACTTACTTTTCTTGATTTTCTTGACTTTCTTGATTCTAAATTCTTCTATTTCCTCAGCACAGACCACCTCATCACCAGCCCCATCAGGACCGACAAACATAACAGCAATTCTTGAAAAAGGTGGTCAATTCACAACATTCATCAAACTCCTAAGATCAACCCAAGAATCTTCACAAATCAACGCCCAATTAAACAATTCAAACCAAGGTTTAACAATCTTTGCACCACCTGATAATGCCTTCACATCACTAAAAGCAGGCACGCTCAACTCTCTTACAGATCAAGAAAAAGTACAGTTAGTCCAATTTCACATTCTCCCAACTTTCATTTCCGTGTCTCAGTTCCAAACTGTGAGCAATCCTTTAAGAACACAAGCTGGTGATAGTGCCAATGGAGGATTTCCTCTGAATGTGACAACTTCTGGAAATCAAGTGAATGTTACTACTGGTGTCGATAGTGCTACTGTGGCTAATACTATCTATACTGATGGGTCTTTAGCTGTTTATCAGGTGGATAAAGTTCTTCTTCCATTGCAGCTTTTTGCAGCCCCATTATCTCCTTCTCCTGCTCCTTCTTCGAACCCTGATGATAAGGTTGTTCCGGCCAAAACACCGGCGGCTTCTGCCGGTGATAGTCCTAATGATTCTTCTCACGCTACAAGAAGCTTTGTCTCGGTTTTTGTTGCAGTTGTTGCTGCCATTTGTTTGAAGCTGTGATGAGTTTAATTGATTGTGTTTTATGATTTGTTGCATGTGAATTAATCATTCTTTTTTTTTTCCTTTTATATTACTCGATTTTGTGATTTTTTTTGGCTGTTACGTACCTAATGAAAAATTTAAAAAAAAAAAAGTGTATTCTTTTTATTTTATTTGGCTCCTTGTCCTCCAGGAACAGAAAATCAAATATATATTTTCAAATAATAGATCTTTGACTCTTATATATATTTTTAAGAATTTCATTTTTTTTTAAATATTGGACTAGATTTGGAATATATATATATATATATATATAGACAGACACACACACACGACGAAATTACATTAATTATCTGAGAGTTTATCACTCGGCCCATAATTCCCAAGGGGCCAGCTGGGGCTGATGTCCTAACCCAAAACGTGGACTTTCCTTGGTTTCCTTTCCCTAAATATATTTTTCTTTTTCATATATAGTTATTAGATCTATTACAAAACTAAAACTTTTACAGTATTAATTTTTTATTATTCATAAGACTTACTTAAAATAAAAATAAATACTAAATTATTTGAACCAATTAATATTGTACGTCTGATTAAAATAAATAGACTGAACTGAATATGCAAATAAAAATATAACGAAATTATATTAATTATCTGAGAGTTTATCTCTTGGCCCATAATTTCCAATGGGCCGGCTGGAGCTGATGTCCAAAGCCCAAAATGTGGACATTCCTTGGTTTCCCGTCCCCAAGTATATATATATATTTTTATATATAGCTATTAGATCTATTGCGAAACTAAAATTTTCACACTATTAATTTTTTTTTATTATACTTAAGAATTGCTTAAAAGAAAAACAAATACTAAATTATTTGAACCAATCATTTTTTTTAATCTTCCTGCTCATTTCCTTCTATCAAATTCGGAAGTGAGCATATATCATTTATTATCAATATATCAAAATGATAACAATGATAATAAAAAGAATAATGATACGAATAATAATCTTATAAGAATTTATATGCAATAAAACAATTAATTCGAGTGAAAATTGATCTAAATATAATATATTTTAAAAATGACTACCATAAATACGAAATTGCTTAGAATACCACACAAATAAAAAAGATTCCTAGACAAAAGCTAAGCAACTAATCTCATGCAAAGCTCAAAGACCACCCGTTTCGCACAATTTAGAAAAGGCTAAAGACCCAGCTACGCTCTTCGAGTTTTAAACATAATTTAATTTCACGTTTCAACCAAATAAACTATAATTTAATAGGCCATCCAACTCAACTATTGAAATTTCAAATAACCAGACTTGTGGCATATTAAAGCACCAACCATATAAAAAAAAAAGATATTGTATTATGATAAACATGGTAATATAGCACAAGCATTCTATCTTTAACTAAACTATTTTCGATTTGATTTTTTTAAATTCGCGAAATCAAGTAATCTATAATTGGACACTATCGAATTTATAATTGAACATAATTCTTTCGATAATTTAAGTTTTATGCATAAAATAAAATTTAAATTTAAGAATTTGTTTTAGAAAATCAGGAATTTTTTACCACTAAAATATACTTTATAATTAATTAATCCCATGAAGGCAGCTTTTAAAATTAATCCCATAATCACAATTTGTACAAAAATGATTATGATAGAAATTGGGTTTTGTTTGAGGAATTACTTGGACAGATAGCTAAGGAAAAAACATATGGAGATCAATTGATTCAGACACATGAGCAGCAGTAATTAATGTCATCTCCGGTTAGGGAACTAAAGACAGTGGTTTGATTTGATTGAGGAAATGAGCCAGGAACCAGCCTGGTCTTGTTGTGACTTGTGAAGCTGTCTCTTTTCAGCCCATAGGCTATGTTTCTGTCGCTGCCGCTGAATGTGCAATAAGATGTAATTTATTTTTGGCATATGCAAAAATACGCTTAATTTTTGCTAAAAAAAATAGTAATTTTATTTTTAATATTTAGTTGAATTTTATCCCAAAATTATTAAAATTGTATGATTTTCCCTTAACGTAACAAAATCATTAGTTTGATATTATTACGTCAAAATTTTACAATATGCCCAAATTAATGGTAAAAAGACGAAATATGGTTAAACTAACAGTTTCGTTACTTAAAAGGAAAAATTACATCATTTTGATAATTTTAAGGATAAAATTGCTCGTAATTAAATATTAAAATTAAAATTACTTTTTATTTTTTATTTTTACAAACATTAATAAACGTATTTTTACATTAAGCTTTTATTTTTTTACTGGGCCAGACTCCCCAACTAGCACACACCACAAAATCAAAATCAAACTCCCCTCCTGGCCCCTTTATTATTTCAATAATTTCCACTACCATGTGATCCAGCAAGAATTTGCTTGCTTTTTTAATGCAAAGTCCCATTTCTTATTCTTTACCAATTTTGGTTTGTGGTTGCTTAATCTGCTAGAGAACTGTATTTATTAAATTTAATTTAATAGTCTAAATTGGCAAAATAAGGTTATATTTTATTTGATTGATACTAACTATTAAATCTATACAGTACTATTCTAGTTGTGAGAAGCATTACTTTAATTTTAATAATTATTTTGTTATATTACATCGTGATATCTATTTATAGATTGAGCCAATAATATAATTTTATAAAAAAATTAATTTTTAACTTATAAATGTTAAATTCATTATAGAATACAGTGAAATAGAAACTTTAAGAGACTGTAAAACTATGATTAAGGGTTTTGTTTTTCTGTCTCTTTGACATTTTCACACCCTATTATCGCTATCTTTTTCATGTATACCCATATTGCTAACAAGACGTCTTAATCTGAATTTTTTTCTTCTTTCTGTTTTTTTTTTTTTTTAAGTACTTTTAATCTTAAAATTGACAAAGAAGAGAAAGGGTAGAATTGCACACGTAGACAAAGATTAGGGGTAGTCAATTCAATTTCTTTTTTACGCATTCTTTCTCTTTTAATGTTAGTTCTTTTCAGTTTTCACATATCAACCACTAATGTTTCTCCCTAAACTGAATTGGGTCAACCCAACTAAGGTTCAGTTTGACAAAACTTATAAAAATAGTTTTTCAATTGATAAAAGTTATATTTCACAAAGTTATATTCCAAAAAGTAAATAATTGTTTGATAAATAAAATTTAAAATGACTTATAAATTCAAAAACAATTTTATCGGCTGTTTAGTAAATTATATGATTAAAAATAATTTTTTATAATAAATATTTAAATTATTATTTTATAATTTTTTTATTTATCTTGACTCAACAATAAATATCCTTTGTATTATTTCTTTTTTATATTAGATATAATTGTCATTATAAAATAAAATAAGGGATATTTTTATTAAAAAGAAATTCTAAAATAGCTTCCCTTCTTTTCTGAAAAACTTTAAGTTCTAATTTTTTTTAATATGAGAGTTTTTTCATTTTTTACAAAATTAATTTTTTAAAAATCAGCATTTATTAAACACGTATTTTTATTCAATAATCAACTTTTTATCTTTTTAAAAGCAATGTCAAACAAGCTCTAAATGGTTTTCCATATTGTCCCAAACCTCCACGTCCGAAAACCACTTGTTGTGGGCCCTGATGACACTTGTCATTACCTAATTGGATGGACGGTAGTGGATCATCCATCTCTTTCTCTAACAAATCAATGGGCCCCCACTACCTTCAGTTGTAGTTAGTTGGTTGAGTTAGGGCCTTCTGCTTATCTTATGGTCCACAAAACCTTAACACCAACCGAACAAGAACTCACATAAACTAGGGCCTGAACCCTCGCCTCGGAACAAATATGGTCCGGTCCTAATTAATTTCTTTGGATTCCTGATGCTCTTTTTTCTCAACTTTTACATTGAATTTCCTTTCTAACACTAAAATTATCAACATTATAAACTTCTCCAAATTGTTAATGAGTTCCATGTTTGATTAGCTAGTTGGTGAGCATAATAGCTTACGGAGGCGATGATCAATAGCGGATTTGAGAGGAAAATCAAATAATATGGAACTTATAAAAGAGTCGATTAAAATTAAAAATTAGTTCGATTTTAGATCATAATTTTTTTACCAAATTGATTGGATTGAGTGTTATTCTAGAGGCTGTACAAGTGAGCAACAAAAGAAAATGAAGATGAAGTAAAATAAAGAAAAGGGAAGTGAAGATAATTAACATATAAATTAGTAAACACGTGACATGGTTCATAAGCCTCTAGTACTTACAACTTCAACAGCAAATTCAGACAAAGGGAATGCTGAGAAGCTTAACATATTGATGTTAATTGAAGTAATTTACATTAAAAGGAAAAAGAAAAAAGAATCCCCATAAATGGAAATTGATCAGCCAAAATTAGTTCCTTTCAGCTTCAAATTCCCACTGCCTTCTTTTTTCAGTGCCATTCATCCCCTGTCATGTCACCTTGAGATATCATAATTCTGAGAGTAGTCAAGCTGATCAATTTCCCAGCTCAATTTTGAAGCAACCCTTTCATGACATGGCACATATTCCTGTGTTATTTCACAAATTAAGAAAAGAAACAAAAGTTTAAGACATGACTTCTATTTTCACTCCAAGAATCATTAGTATTTTGAATGCATTTTTCAAACAATTCAAAGAGTTTATGTATAGATCTATCTATATTCTATAGACCTTAGCTTACCTCCAATTTCTTCACCAACTCTTTAGCTGTTGGAGCTGAAACAATGATGTTTCGAGCACTGGGGTTTATAAATCCTTCTTCCACAGCTTTGTCAATGAATGAGAGCAAAGAATTATAGTATCCATCAACATTCAGCAATCCCACCTTTAAAAATGTGGAAAAATCAAGAATCATTAGTTCAAAAATATGTAAAAACAACGGAATTACCATGCCTCCTGCACATCTTAAACAACTAATCATCAAAAAGAGGTTGTAGAAATGAAGTTAAACAAGAAATTACCAGTTTGTCATGAATTCCAAGTTGTGCCCAGGTTATCACTTCTAATAATTCTTCAAGAGTTCCATAGCCACCTATATTTAGCCACACATTAGCTTTCCACAGTAAAGCAATCCAAATTTAAACACACATAGCTGATAGAATGTGTGCCAAAAGTATAATCAAAGAAGCAAAAGGCATGAAATCCAGACAAAAATATCATTTAATGCGGCTAGGAATGTACAAGGTGTATAACAATAATATTTACAAGGAAAATTTATATCTTTTTGGCTCCTGAGCTTGTCAAAATTGTTCATTTAGAGCCAATGAACCTCTGATTTCTGTTCCATTGAGCCCTTCTTTGTCAACAGAAGATAACATGTATATTATGCATATTGGGTCCCGAAAAAATGCACATTTACAGGGGTTCAAGTTTTATTTATTTATTTATTTATTGAAAGAATACAGGGGTTCAAATTGAAAGTTGCGGGATTTAGCAGAACCAAAAATTCATGGAAGCTTATGTCTAGACAATAGAGGAGATGATATAGGGAGATTACACCGTCAAATCTTTACTGTTAATTTGTATAAACTTTCCAATATATTATTATTAGATGGGAAAAGGGGGAGAAAGAGGGGCTTGATGGGGTTGGTCAAGTATCAATTCCTTTGACCTCGAGCTGAACCCGGTCTTTATTGCATCCTTTGTGAGAATAGAGGCATAATCTTTGCCAAGTCTTCCAGGTCATAATAACCCTCATCTTATCATGTCACGGAGAGGATTTTTTTTTCTCTTTCTTTCTTTCTTTATGGGGATTCTATGACAAGAAGATGAGGGGTTCACATAGAAGTAAATTGACTTTTCTGCCCATGTATGCCCTCCATTTCCCAAGCTTTTAAACTCCATGATGATTAGTGGCTTGTGAAAGGAGTGGACATCATTACCTGTTAGGTGCAGGTACTAGTTGTCACAACTATTTTGCTTAAAGTGTGTCTCTCTGTGTCTCTTGCCCTTGATATGCCAAGGAAATAAATGAGTTCAGTAACACTAAAAGCTAAAGAACTATATTTACAGGGAAAAAGGGTATATATTAACCACAGAAAAGAAGCATGGTTCCTTATCAGCTCTAATTTTCAGGGTAAAGATGTTGATGGGTCAAGAACTAGGGTCTGGACTGTTATACTGTAACATATTAATTAGTTAATGGGCTTGAAGAGATAAGGCTCAAAAGTTTGTCCTAATGTAAGACTTCTGATATTTCTTTTCACACATCATATGCCATTTATGTCCACAGCAGATGGCTTCGTAGTTCGTATGATGATATTATCCGGAAAGTATAAATTAGAACCTTAAAGAAGGACCAAAAAAAGATTAGTACAATAAAAAGAACGCAAATAAAAAAGTAGAGCTCTTTTTCCCAGCTCTTAATTCTTTCATATAATTTCATTTTGTCACTAAAATATTGTCACTAAAATAAGGCAAAAGATCCCATCTTTGATGAGTCTGGTGTGTTTATATCCTAAAAAACCGTTCGCCTCTTCCCACAAGTTTCTTGAGTAGATGAACAACTAAGAGATAAAAAAATAGAAGTACTCAATACCCATGATAATCAACTTGAGATATGGACAATCTTGGATGCTAAACTTGGAAACGTTAAAGTATCTGAATTGTCTACATGATGCCTTAGATTTAAATTAGAATTTCGTGCCAGTTAGAATTTTTTTCAGGGTTTATACTAACCTGGTAAGGCAATAAAAGCATCTGAATGCTTAGCCATCTCTGCCTTCCTTTCATGCATATCTGCTACTGCCTTCACTTCCCCTACTGTCTCACCAGTTAGCTGCAAATGGGTACCATTGGCACAGAAAAATAAAAAGTTTGAAGGATTGATAGCAAAGAAAATTTGGAACTTTGTGCAGAAAAGCAATTATGAGTATTGCAGGAATAAGGAACTTAATCCAAAGAGTTCAATCCAGCAACTTCCTAGCCAGTAATTTCTTTATCTCATAGAAAAGGTAAAAAGAAACAGACAATTCCAATTTTGAAAGAGGCCAAGAAGGAAAAACACAAGAAAGAAAAATGAAAACAGAAGCCCCAAATATGTATGAAGAAAAGTGAAGTGCCAAATGCCTACTACTTAAGTAGTAGTATGGAATATGGATAAGGCTACAAGTATCTGTAAGAAGAGTTGAAAAACAGCTAAATTATTAATTTGTGTATTCTTTTTTTGAGTAAATTGACTACTTATGCTGAAGACTTGAGAAACAAACAGAAAGTAACACAAAACGAAGAGAGAGAGAGAGAGAGAGAATAGTAAGAAAGAAAAACCACTAATCACAAAGTAACAAAGAAAAGAGTTAAAAGGTGAATGAAAGTAGCCAAAAAGCAGAGAAATGAATCAATGCATTTGAAAGAAATAAAGAAGAAAATGAGGTAGAAAAATTTGATAGCAAAACTCTTATAAACATATATTGCGTTGTAATAAAAGAATAAAAGTTGTAGACCTTTTGTGCAAAAAAAATCATGAAAAAGAAGAATTTTAAAAGATATAAGCTTTTTTCCTGGTTCTAGCAGACATACCTCTCGAGGCATGAGCGTCTTGGAAATAACTCTGCAGAGGAGACAATAACATGACAAAAATAAGTTGTGATGGAGAAGAAACTAACAATCACAAACACACAAAAAAACAGCACACTGATTTTTTTCTAAATTCTTTTTTAACGAGAATGGAGGACAAAACTTGAAGAAAAAAAAAGTTTTACCCAATAACATGGCGACCACCATCGTGAACAGCTTGAGATACCGAACCCATCAAGCCAATGCTACCCCCTCCATACACCAGATCAATGTTCCTTGACACCTGCATCAAACCCACAATCTTATCAGCTTACAGATACTAAATAAGCAACTTTTTTCAGGCAAAGAGTGAAGCTTCTGCAATGGGTATTTACTCAAATTTTGAATAAAAATGTGTTTTTTGTGAAAGGCCTCAGCTTTTTCCATTAAGAAGAAGAAGAAGAAGAAGACAATGCAAGAGACAAACCCAACAAAGAAGAAGAGCAAATCGGGAAAAAAAAATGAAACATTTTTTAAAGATTAAAATGTTCCCACAGGAGCCCAGTTACAAACAGGTCATAAACAGAATGACGAAACCCAAGCTTCACATAAAGAATTGAACTTGAAACTACGAGCAAAATTCTTTTTCATGCTTAAACCACGAAAATGCAGCCCAAAATGGAAAAAAACTAGTAAACAACAAACAAGAAAGGAGAATAAAAGAAAAGGGGGGAAGCCATTAAAACAGTAGCTAAAGCAATACCAACTCCTTGCCAAGCTCAATAGCAGCATCTTGGTAGCTACTCTTCTTGCCTTGACTACTACCACAAAAAACACAAATTCTTTTGAACTTCGACATTTTTGTCCTCATTTCAGTACCCTCTTCAACCTCCATTAATTTCCACTGATTTCTATAGTGTGATTTCCAAAATACAAGGATCTCTTTTTTGGCTGCTTTGTTGAGCTCTGTCTCTACTCTAATCAATAGTATTAATTACATGTATGAAAGATGAACACAAAGTATAAACCGGACTGTTTCTCTTGCTTGACCACGACACTACTACTCAAGTTTAATTAGTGCATCTCTTCTCATGCGTATATATAAACTTCAACACACGTGAGTACCCTCCCTATCTCACACACATCGGCCCGCGTGGACCCCATCTTTTTTTTATTTCTTTTTCTTTTTCTCCACTCCTTACTTACTAAATTAATCAAATATTTAATTTATAAGCATAGACGTTCGGTCAATGTTACTTAATTATTGGAGTATTCAAAATTGGTGTAACCCAATTAATCTAACCAATTCAATCCATTTAATCTATATTTTTTTATAATTATAATGAATTATTATAATTCATATAATCTATTTTAACATTTTAAAAATATACATGTGGGTTATAAGTTATTATATAACCCAACCAATTAACTCATTTTTTTTATCAATTTTTCCTCTTGCATTACTTTTTTCGATAGTAGCTTATCTGCATTTTCATATTGCTCACGTTCATTTTTTTCGATACACTTATTAATTAGTCGTTAAAAATATATTTTTTATTTTTTTATTATTTCATATTTGAATGACTTGTGCCAAAGTATACACGTAAATATAGTTCTTCAAAATTATTTTCTACCTTATTTGAATGAAATTGGTCATGATTTGGTGCTATTATTGTTAATATGTTTAAAAATATAATATAAAAACATAAAATGTAAAGAACAATTTTGATAAAAAATAAAATGAATGGTATTATTGAATCAAATAAAAATAAAATAAAACGTTTTATATACTGGAGTAACGTATGAGTGATAAAATTTTGACTTATTGCGTCCTAAATTTTTTGTCTAAATATTGAACAAAACAGCTTGAAAATCAAGGCAAAAAATAGAAAAATATATAAGTTTGTGGATTTTTTTCCATTTTACGTTCAAGAAAATAGTACTAATCGAAGTAGTTGCCACCTAATTTCATTAGCCATATCATGTGCTTGGATTATGGGATCTTACAATTGAAAGTTTATGATTGTTTTGTTCCAATTCTGTATTTTTTTAATCACTATCTTGAAATTAACGCAATCAAACTATGAATAAAAGAGGAAAATTTGATGTGCACTGCATGTGGATACAATGGACTATGCTTTATAGTTTCATATTTTTCATATTAACTAGTCATTAGAAATACTTCAACAGATAAAAAAATATAATAATAAAAATAAAATAAAAAAGCTATAATGAGACATCGATTATAACAGCATTGAACTAGCAGGATCAGTAAAAAAATTAAAATTTGATATATTTTTATAAAATTGAACGAAAAATTAAATAATTAAGTAGCTAATATAGCCATATTGAGCTAATATGGCCTAACAATCAGCTAATAGAAAAAGCTTGTAGATGCAATTTTGCTAAATAATTAAGCAGCCAATTGAAATAAAAGCAAGTAAATACTTCAAGTTAGTTGGAGGCCACATCAAACCTTTGGATAGTTTACGAATGATGGCTTAAGATTTAGTTTGTCATAAATAAAGCATTGGTATGCTGGGCCATTTACTGCAGAAATAGGACCCTCAAGTAGGGATGATCACGGAGCAAAAAATCTTCAAAATTTTCGTCCGTTGGGACGGAAGCGGGGGAAAAAAATTTTTCGTTCTAAAATCGGGGGCGGGGGACGGGGAATGGGGTATCTGCCCCGCGGGAATCCCCGCCCCGTAAATTTTTTTTATTTTAAAATATAATATTTATAAATAATTAAAATATAACTTAATTTTATAATTATTAAGTTTTAAATTATACTTAATTTTAAATTATTATTGATTTTAAATTTTTTATTTATTAAATATTATATTTTAATTTTAATTATTTATAAAATAATATATTTTAAAATTAAAAAAAAACGGGGGACGGGGATCCCCGCGGGACGGGAACAGGGGAAATTCCCTCCCCGAAATTGGTGGCGGGGGCGGGGCGGGGAATCCCCGCCACTAGCAGGGGAGTGACTGGGGGAGAATTCCCCGGCCCCGCCCCGTCCCGTGATCACCCTTACCCTCAAGTCCATTACTAGATATTAAAAAGTCCCAAAAATTAAAGTAGAGGTGTTCAAAATCAAATCGAAATTGAAAACCGAACCTAATAGACTTTGATCTATTTAATTCAATTATTTTGATTTGTTTGATTTTGAACCGAAATAAAAAATCGATTTAATTGATTTGATTTAATTTTTAAAATTAAAAAATCGAAGAAATCGAACCGACCGAAGTTTTTAAAACTCAACATTTTGCTTATATTTTCATACAATATTAATCTGTTAATAAACTATAGTTATTAGCTATTATGGAATACTAATGATTATTATATAATTAATAACTCTTGAATTTTAGGATTTTATGTGCTAATATCACATTTTATATTTTCTCTTTTAATACATTAAATTTATTGCCTAAATTTTTTTTATCGAAAACTTATTAATTTTATTGATTTTTGTATAAAATTTATATGTAATTTTAAATTTTATGGCATTATAATTTTATATGCATGCAGTATTTAAAAAATATTTATAAAAATAAAATTAATGCTTTATATTTAAAATTACATAAATATGAAATAATTTATAATTTATATGTTTACAATATAATATAAAAAATTAACATAACCCATATAATCCACATAAACTAACCAAACCAATACAAAAAAATTAAGTCATAACCCAGCTGATTTGGTTACTCCGGAGAGAATTTTATTTTTTCTCTAATAAAAATTCTCAGCGAACAAGCCAATTTTTTTCTATATTTATATCAATTTTCACATTTCGAACACGATAACTTGCTATTTTTAATATTAATATCTTCGCTCAGAATACTTTTATTGATTTAAATATCGAAATATCTTTTAACTCTTTTATAAATTTTCACGTGAGAGTAAATTTCTAAATATACAACTAATATAAGTTTTAAGCAATCGATTCTAAAAATTATTTTTATATTAAATTTTATCATTACTTTACTTTTTTTTTCTACCTTAATAAGAAATTTTTATTTCAAATTTAGTTTATATATTGACTATAGACCGAATCAACAATTTATTGTTATGTTAAAAAAAAAGTTTTGTATTGATAATTTTACAAAATCATACAATAAAAAAGCCCTACAATGAACTTCAATAATTCTATTAAGGTATCCAATCAATGATTTATGAAGAATCCTAAAAGGAAATGGCATTTATCAACGCTAATAATTAGAATATAAATAAAAAATTATCAAATAAAAATGGACAAGTTTCAAAGATACATAAACAAATATTAATTTTGCAAAATAATTAATTAATATATCCATGGACATTATGATATGGGGTAGAATATTTTTAAGGCAAGAATGAAAGTTTATTTTATTTATATATGTATTGATGATTGAAATAAGAATAGAGTAATTGGGCATATCACTTTGTACCCTAATCCACCCAACCTTGATAGACACACTTGTTCTATTCTTAGGAAACATTTCTATTTTTATTTCACATCTTTCCACCCTTTTCTCCATTCTTCAATTTCATCCCCATAACTCCTTCACTCTCTAACCATGCTGCCCAAACATGCCACTATTTTTGTATTTAAATTTGCTTTTTCTTGGGTTCGGTTCAAAAAGTTCAAATTTTAAAATTAATTTTAATATAAAAAATATTTTGATTCGGTCCGATTCTCTTTATTTCTTTTAAATTTTCAGTAAAATTATTCTAAAACATAATGCTATTATTTTATGAAAAAATAATTTACTCACTTATTACGTAGAAAAATGGATTTCGAGAATTTTCGATTTTAAAAACTAACTTATGAGATAAGAATTGTTAAAATCATTAAAAATAATATCATACTTTTATAATTAATCGACGCATGCGAAAACATAAAGTATCAAAATTGGTATAACTTAATTTAATCTAATTCATATAAAAATTTGATATATTTAATAGTCATCACTTTTATATAAAATGCATTGATTAGGTTTGATCTTCCTCTTCAATAAATCACAAATTTAAAAAGAAAAAAAAACAATTGCTAACCATTAATTTTATGAAAATAATTAAAAGCTGAAGGTTTATCAATTAGTGAAATATTCTCAACAAAACAAGACATGCACTGTTTTTATACCCACTTTTCTAATGTGTATGTCTCTATTTTTTTTATGAGAAAGGCTTAAACATCCCACTTGCTAATTAAATTTTACTTAATTTTATTATAGTCATAGGTTAATAGGCAGGATTGCAGGAACTGAAGCAATGCTATTAAAATTAAAATATTAAGTACTAAATTAATATTGCTTAACTTCCCTAATCCCTAAAATTGGCCTTTTCTGCCTAATCTGGCATATATATACTATATATAAATACACATTTCTAAATTAACAGTTTGTCCCCTTGCAGTTGCAGCCCACTCCTTAAGTACAGAGATTACAAACTCATAATTACTATTCTTAATAGGGGATTGAGCATTTTATTTATTTAATTAATTCTATACTTAATCCCTGCATGCGCATTTGAACCCCTTTTTTTTTGTGTGTTTGCTTCCTAATGTCGCTTCTATTTTTATATTTTATTTATTTTTCTATTCAGCTTATGGGATTTCTAATTTCTAGTTTTATTTACAGAAAATTGAAAATTATTCTTACTATTTTATCAAATTTATGCATTTTACCAAGGCTAAACATTCACGAAAATATGATATAATTATTAGCCGGCCACATCATAGACATGTTTAAAAGGAACAAAAAAAGCAGATAAATAAATGCTGAAAATATTTAATGAATGCATTTATGTAGCAAGTAGGAAATTTCAATTAATCAATAACTTATGGTTTTTAAAAACACTAATTGAGAAACATATATATGATTGGTGGGTTTAATATAGAGAACTTAGCAAGGTGGTGAGTAGAGAAGTTAGGAATGATCATGGGACGAGACGGGAGTAGAGAATGACTCCTCGCCTATTGCCCTGTGCAGGGGTAGGGCCATCTTTGAAAGTATTTTGAAAAAAAAAATTTCTCCATCCCCGTTTCAATGGAAATTCTCGTTTTCGCATAAAAAATATTTTAATTTTAAAAAATATATATAATTATAAATAAAATATAATATTTAATAGTTAATTATAATTGAAATATAATATTTAATAATTAAAAAATATAAATTCAATAAATTTTGTCCTTAAGTGACAAGTAGTTATGCAGAGGAAATGGATAAAATTTTATGTGCACAATCAGAGATGCACTCCCATTGTCGGACTCTGAAACCAAAACCTGTCCAATTTTCGTTTATGTTTCCATTGATTTAATTTCCTTCTATCCCCTCTCGTGACACGTGGCCCAATCACAATGGATGATCTAATCAACTTTCACAAATGACATGTCTTTCCATCACATTTACACCACTTGTGCACTCTATAATTTTGCAGTTTTTGTTAATTAATTTATTACCATAAAAATGACAAAAAATGCATAAAATAAAGACGTAGGAAACTTCAATGGTTGTTCGTTTGTCTAGGAAAAGGAGGAAATTTTGGTTAAAAGTTAATTCGGTGACTTAAAATTCCAAAATGTGTTAGTTATTTAAGTCTTAATTTGTGGAGAAATTGATGATCTTTAATTTATCTTCGGAACTTAGCTTTTTTCATGGCTTTCTGAAATGGATTTGAAATGTTTGGGCGGTCGCGTGTTGTCCCCTTGCTGTATCCTTATTAGGATTAACATCTCTACCTGTCTTTTTCTTCACTCTGCAATGCATCATCTATTTTCCACGTATTAATTCATGCAACCAATTATCTATACAACAGCAATGTTTAAATGGTATATTTTCTATGAAAACATAATTATTATATTAACATGAACACTATTAATTATCATTAATTTTGAATGTTTTATTATGGAGATTATTATTTGAAAATTAATAGTATATATTATTTTTTTCAATTTCGGTTAATTCCTTGATCTTTCTTTTTTTTTTTTTTATCCGGTTCGAGTTTGACAAACTTATAAAATAATTTACATATTCATACGTGTTAAAAATAATTCTTATAGTCAATTTTATATTTATAAAATAATAGTAATTGTTTTTTATACTATTTAGTTACCGAACTATATCTTTAAACTCGACTCGAATATGAGTTGTTACTAGCACTTAATTAAGGGTCCATTCATGATTATTATTTATTATGCTATTAAGGACCGGATGTCACTAGTTGTTACTTGACATTAATGTATAAAAACACATACAAGCATTATATAAACTCTCTAAACTCATATATATTGATTGTATTGTTTTTCTACCGCTACTGATTTAACTGACATAATATTTTTTATTGATAATTGCCTAAATTCTTTCTTTAAATGACTGATAATTAATAATACTTTTATTTTTTTTATGTATCACTTTTGAGCAAAATTTAAATTTTATTTATCTATTTTTTTAAAACTTTCAATTTTATTTTTCAATGAAAGTTAATTTATTTAGAACCAACTAGATTTAATAATTTAGTTAAAATTATGTAATTTAATACTAAATTTAAGTCTAATTAATATTTTTTAATTGTCTTAAAAATAATAAAAGTGATAGATAAAAAAATCGATGTTAGTTAATGGTGATTCCATGGTGACTAATCCATTAGTAATTAATGGTGATCCCACTTTCACCATTAACTACTAATGGTGATCCCACTTTCACCATTAACTACTAATTGTGATCCCACTTTCACCACTTAATGGATAATGGTGATTCCACTTTCACCACTTAATGGCTAATGGTGATTCCACTTTCACCACTTAATGGATAATGGTGATTCCACTTTCACCACTTAATGGCAACTTTCTACCATTATAAATAGATTTGACACCCTTGATGGAAGGTGGTGACTTAAGACTTATAATGGAGAATTAATGGTCTAAACCAAGCATTCACTAAAGGAAAAATACACCATCAAATTGTGAGTGAATTGGTTAGTATTTTGTTGCTTTGAGTTCTAAGAGGTTGAAGAAAATTCTAGTTTCAACAAACTCAACAATGGCTGGAGGTTAGTTTGATTTATTTCCGCATTCGATTCTCTTTTATGCTATTTTGTTTAAAAGCATGTTAGGAATCGTGTTTAAGTGTTTTCATGTTTAAAAAACCTAACATTTGGTATCAGAGCCTCAACATGCCTCTGCCTTATTGATTTTACGATTTGGTTTTCATGAAATATGAAAACTTTTATAGTTTTTTATGTGTGTGTTTGCTATGAATATGGTGTTATTAATGAGATATTTGATCTTATAACATGAAATAATCATGAAAAATTAGACTAGATGTGGTGGGAAAACTGAGTTATGCATGAATTTTTGAGAACTTGAAATTCTGTTTAAGACCCATATGAACAGTCTGTACTATTTTAAGGATATCTTGAGTTATAGTGATTGGAATTGAGAAATTCCAGTTGGAGATGAAACTAGACTCGTAGATATTTATTTCATATGAAGAACACAAAATCTCAATCAATTAGTATGATAGGTAAAAATAAGCTTGAATCCGGGTCATGACTGCTGCCACTGTCATTGGGAGCAGTTTTCGGTTTTTAATGAATAACTTGAGATTTAGAGCTCTGATTGGGTTGTTTTTTGATGTTTTGGAAACTAGACATATAGATCTAAAACTTTGTAGAAGACAACTTTGTCAGAAAAAGTCATTTGGTATGCCTAAATTGAGGTACAAGTTGATATTCTTAACCAGTCTACAGGATTTTGTAAGTTTACGCATAAAAATAATAATGTTTGTGCATTATTAATAAAATTGTATGTATATTATATTTGATGCATGCAACTTTAGCTATTATGCATAAATAAATAAATAAAAGTCTAGTGATCCATATATATTTTAATTGATTAGAGATTAGCCACAGCATTGATAATTGATTAAAATATATATTAAGAGTTTTAGGATCACATAAAGAAAAGGACTTTAAATGTGAAGCATATTGTGATTCACAAGTGTTGGATACTTAACTATTGCTATTGGAAAATTTATGTCTAAGAATTTACCAACATTGTAATTAATCACATTAACATAATAAAATTTATCCCACAGGAATTTTTATTATATTAATATGATTAATTAGGATGAAATAACAAATTGTTTTTCTTAATTTACCCACAGGGATTAAGAAAAAGGGAATACAATTTGATAGTCTCATCATAAATTGATTATGAATCTATTTAAATTAGAAACTTCGCCCACAGGCAGTTTTTACATGTTATTTGATTCATATTTTATGACATGATTTACATTGGTAAAGCATGATATATAATTAATTTGCCTCAAATTTATGACATAAACATGTATTTGTCATTATGGAGTTTCTCAACCTATAAAATTTTCTGATTATAAAATTGATGTTCCCGAGCTAAATGGTGAGAACTATAAAGTCTAGAAGGAATCAATCCTTCTTCAGTTAGGGTGCATGGACATTGACTATGCTATAAGGAAAAACGAACCATCGGCTCATACGGACACTAGCACTGCAGCTGAGATTGCTCTTTATGAACAATGGGAGCGGTCTAACCGTCTTAGTGTGATGTTCATAAGGAGTAAAATTTCTGCTAGTATTCGTAATTCAGTTAGTCAGCATAACAATGTTAAGGTATTGTTGAATGCCATTGATGCTCAGTTTGAGACTTCTGAAAAGGCGCATGCCATGACCTTAATTATGAAGTTCTCATCTTTAAAGCTTACCAGTGTCCGAGGTGTGCGTGAACACATCATGAGGATGAGGGATATAGTGGCTCAGCTTAAGAACCTTGAGGTTGACATATCTGAGTCTTTTCTTGTGTACTACATTCTGAACACTCTCCCACAGCAGTACGCTCCTTTCAAAATCTCGTATAACACACATAACCATAAGTGGTCAATTAATGAACTGATGACCATGTGTGCTCAAGAGGAGGAAAGGCTGCTTATGGAAACAAGAGAGAGTGCTCATTTGGCAACACGATGGAAGAATAAAGGTCAAGGGCAAGGCAATCAGAAGGGTAAGGTTAAGATACCTCCCCAAGCTGATATAAAGAAAGAATCCAAGTGTTTCTTCTGTAAAAAGAAGGGGCATATAAAGAAGGATTGCCAAAAATTTAAGGCCTGGCTCAAGAAGAAAGGTATTTCAATCTCTTATGTCTGTTATGAATCTAATATGGTAGATGTGAGTCATAACACTTGGTGGATTGATTCTGGATCTACAATCCATATTTCAAATTCCTTACAGGGTTTTCAAAACCACAGGAAGCCAGTACAAAGTGAGCAGTGCATCTATTCGGGAAATAAGATGCATTCGCATGTGAAAGCTATTGGGACATGCAGATTAGTTCTTAATAGTGGTTTTGTTTTGAATTTGGAGAAGACCTTTTATGTTCCTAGTTTCTCTAGGAATTTGATTTCAATTTCAAGATTATTGCCTTTGGGTTATTCCTGTAATTTTTCAGATTTAAACTTCAGTTTATTTTATAAATCTGATCTTGTTGGAAATGGCATTTTGTCTGATGGTCTTTTTCGAATTAATTTACAAGACAATTCTTTTCATAATGCAATGCATGTTCAAGATAATGCTGGTAAAAAATGGTGTGTTATGAATGAGGATTCCTCTATGTTATGGCATCGGAGATTGGGACATATCTTCATACAGAGAATTAAACGATTAGTAAATGATGGAGTACTTAGTGCTTTGGATTTTACTGATTATGATACTTGTTTGAACTGCATAAAGGGAAAGCAGACAAACAAGACAAAGAAAGGTGCCACGAGGAGTTCAGAAATATTGGAAATCATACATAAGGATATTTGTAGTCCGGATATGGACTCATATGGTCAGAAATACTTCATCTCTTTCATAGATGATTACTCACGTTTCATGTATCTCTACTTACTTCAGAATAAACACGAAGCATTAGATGCGTTTAAGGTGTTTAAAACCGAAGTAGAGAAACAATGCGGTAAGCAAATTAAGATTGTGAGATCAGATAGAGGTGGGGAATTCTATGGTAGATACACTGAAGATGGACAAGCACCTGGTCCATTTGCAAGGTTTCTTCAAGAGCATGGGATAGTGGCCCAATACACCATGCCTGGTTCTCCAGACCAAAATGGTGTAGCAGAAAGAAGAAACCAAACTTTGATGGACATGGTTAGGAGCATGCGTAGTAAAACCAAACTTCCTGAATTCTTGTGGACTGAAGCTCTAAAGACGGCAGTGTATATATTAAATAGAGTTCCAACCAAGGCTGTCCCAAAGACGCCTTTTGAGTTATTCAAAGGTTGGAAACCGAGTTTGCGACATATGCGCGTTTGGGGATGCCCGTCTGAAGTAAGAGTGTATAATCCACAGGAAAAGAAGTTGGACCCAAGGACTATTAGTGGGTATTTCGTTGGATATGCCGAAAGGTCTAAATGGTACAAGTTTTATTGTCCATCTCATACGACTAAGATTGTGGAATCAAGAAACGCTAAGTTTCTTGAGAATGACTTGATCAGTGGGAGCGATCAATCTCGAAGCTTTGTTTCTGAGAAAGATCATTCAGATACTCAACCTTCCACCTCAAGTGTTAGATTGGTTGTTATTCACAACGCCCCTTCAATTCAACCGACTATTGAACAATCAATCACTGAAGCTCCACAACCTGCTGACATTGATCTAGTAGATCCAAATGTTCAACTATTACCAGAAACTGTTGAGCAACCAGTTGAACAACATGTTTCTCAAGAAAATGTTGACACAACATTAAGGAGATCTACAAGAATGAAGAGATCAGCAATTCCTAGTGATTACATTGTGTATCTGCAAGAAGCTGACTATAATGTTAGAGCTGAGAATGATCCTGAAACATTTTCACAAGCCATGAGTTGTAATCTAAATTGTGGAACAATGCTATGAAGGAGGAGATGAATTCTATTGCATCTAACAAAGTCTGGGATTTGGTTGAGTTGCCCAATGTTGCAAAGGCTATTGGTTGTAAATGGGTCTTTAAAATAAAGAAGGACTCATTGGGCAACATTGAGAGATATAAAGCTAGACTCGTTGCCAAAGGATTCACTCAAAAGGAGGGAATTGATTACACGGAGACCTTTTCTCCTGTATCTAAGAAAGATTCTCTCCGCATAATTTTGGCATTGGTCGCCCATTTTGACATGGAATTGCATCAAATGGATGTGAAAACAGCATTCCTCAATGGGGATCTAGAGGAGGAGGTTTATATGAAACAGCCAGAAGGATTCTCCTCTAGTAATGGTGAGCATTTGGTGTGCAAGCTTAAGAAATCTATATATGGATTGAAACAAGCATCTAGACAATGGTATTTAAAATTCCATGATGTCATCTCTTCATTTGGTTTTGAAGAGAACGTCATGGATCAATGTATATACCATAAGGTTAGTGGGAGCAAAATTTGTTTTCTTGTCCTATATGTGGATGATATTTTACTTGCAACCAACGATAAGGGGTTGCTACATGAGGTGAAACAATTTCTCTCTAAGAGTTTTGACATGAAAGATATGGGTGAGGCATCTTATGTCATTGGCATCAAGATCCATAGAGATAGATCTCGAGGCATTTTAGGACTATCTCAAGAAACCTATATCAATAAAGTCTTAGAAAGATTTAGGATGAAAGATTGTTCACCAAGTGTGGCACCTATTGTAAAGAATGACAGGTTCAATTTGAACCAGTGCCCAAAGAACGATCTAGAAAGGGAACAAATGAAAAAACATTCCATATGCTTCTGCTGTCGGAAGCTTGATGTATGTTCAGGTTTGCACTAGACCTGACATTGCCTTTGTTGTGGGAATGTTGGGTAGATATCAGAATAATCCAGGAATAGACCACTGGAGAGCTACAAAGAAGGTGATGAGGTACCTTCAAGGTACAAAAAGCTACATGCTTATGTATAGACGGACTGACAATTTGGAGGTAGTTGGTTATTCGGATTCGGATTTCGCTGGCTGTGTTGATTCTCGAAAATCAACATCTGGTTATGTTTTCATGTTCGCTAGCGGAGCCGTGTCTTGGAGGAGTGCAAAGCAGACTTTGACTGCTACTTCCACTATGGAAGCTGAGTTCGTTTCTTGTTTTGAGGCTACATCGTATGGTGTATGGTTGAAGAGTTTCATATCTGGGCTTAGAGTTGTGGATTCAATTTCTAGACCTTTGAGGATGTTTTGTGATAATTCAGCTGCAGTTTTTATGGCTAAAAACAATAAGAGTGGTAGTCGAAGTAAACATATCGACATTAAGTATTTAGCCATAAGAGAATGTGTTAAAGAGAACAAAGTGGTCATAGAACACATTAGCACTGAATTGATGATTGCTGATCCTTTAACTAAAGGCATGCCACCTATGAATTATAAGGATCATGTAGCTAGGATGGGAATTGGTTCCATCATGTGATTTTTCGTTATATGAACGATTTTATAAAACTTTATTCATTTGTGATATTATTCTCAAATTTGGTGTACACATTTATTGATTTCTGAGAATAATATCCATTTTGGACCTAGAATAAACATAAGGTTTATTCATTAAAGTATGTTGCCACATATAGGCTGACATTAAGGGGATAAACTGCATTGTAATACACGGAAGATACTACTCGTTCATAGAGGACATATCGCCATGATTCATGCATTTTGTTTCTTTACTGTAAGCATAAAGTTTTCATGAATTTGTGTGGATAATACTTGTTGGGATCAAGTGGGAGAATGTTAGTTAATGGTGATTCCATGGTGACTAATCCATTAGTAATTAATGGTGATCCCACTTTCACCATTAACTACTAATGGTGATCCCACTTTCACCATTAACTACTAATTGTGATCCCACTTTCACCACTTAATGGATAATGGTGATTCCACTTTCACCACTTAATGGCTAATGGTGATTCCACTTTCACCACTTAATGGATAATGGTGATTCCACTTTCACCACTTAATGGCAACTTTCTACCATTATAAATAGATTTGACACCCTTGATGGAAGGTGGTGACTTAAGACTTATAATGGAGAATTAATGGTCTAAACCAAGCATTCACTAAAGGAAAAATACACCATCAAATTGTGAGTGAATTGGTTAGTATTTTGTTGCTTTGAGTTCTAAGAGGTTGAAGAAAATTCTAGTTTCAACAAACTCAACAATGGCTGGAGGTTAGTTTGATTTATTTCCGCATTCGATTCTCTTTTATGCTATTTTGTTTAAAAGCATGTTAGGAATCGTGTTTAAGTGTTTTCATGTTTAAAAAACCTAACATTTGACACTTAGATTTAGGGTGGAATGTGAAGCATAGACAAAAGGAACTTGTTCCAAAGTATTCCACAAGATGTTGGCATATGTTTCTGAAATACGTTGGTAAGAAATGAAAGATTTTTCTGCAGGTTTTTTGACACTTACACATTATTATATAATTTCCATATCTTAGCTCAGGAGATAGACTGATGAGGAAGATATCGATATATTGTCATAGCTCCAAAAATTCTGATTTATTTATCATATATTATCGGTATCAAAAATATATGTTTTCCTGCATAATATATAAGTTTTCTGAGCAGGCATGAATAAAAAATAAATTTTCCTTTCAAATTATTATTTTCGTTCTTTTTTATGTATCACTAAATTCAAATTACATTTATATATCGATTTTAAACTTTTAATATAATTTAATTTTTTCAATAAAAGTTTATTTATTTATAACTAATTAAATTTGATAATTTAATAAAAAATATGTAATTTAATATTAAATTTAGACTTAATTAATATTTTTTATTTCTTATAAAAATAACAAAAGTAATAAATGAAAACAATATTTGAAAATGTATCATATTTAAAATTTGAACTCTAAATCACTATTAAAAGAAAATACTCAATTTCTTTTATTAGGATTGATATTGTTATTATTAATGACATGTGTTTGCATGATAAAATAAATTAAAAAATGTTCAAACTAATAAATAATAATTATTAATGAGCTTGAATTTACCGGTAGGAATGTTGCTTTTGACATTTTGTCTTGGAATTGTGAAGTACGTCAAAGTTTGTTTGAACTTTAAATAAACAATTATATTTTAGGTGTTTTATTTATAAAAATTCAATTTGATGAGTCAAATAAATTCGAAAAAAGAAAAAAAAGGAGTTGTAGCAATGTGATTGAATAAAATTATGGCATGTGCGTACAGAGCAAAAGACATAACAAAGCCTAATTTCAAGGGGTCTGACCATTGGCTATAAAGTGGAAGGCTTTCTACTCTCTCTTTATTTTATTTTATTTTATTTTATTTTTTTCCAATTTTTCTTAAAGAAAGTAGCTTATTGGTGGTCACATTCATTAAATTGGGTTGTAAATTACTCCATCTTAACTTTGTTTATGTGTCATTTTTATTATTTATTAAAATTAAAAAATAATAATTAAATTTAAATTTAGTATTAAATTTCGTAATTAAAATTTAATCATTAAATTTACTTGATTTTAAACAAATCAATTTTTATTAAAAAATAAATTAAAAAAATTAAATTATATTAAAAATTTAAAAACGATAAATAAATAAAATTTAAATTTTATTCAAAAGTGATGCTTAAAAAAATAAAATGAGTAATTAAAAAGGTTAATTTCTGCAATTACAAAACTCAGAAAACAAAAGATATATTAATACTTAATTAATTATAATACTCAGTCAACTTTTACATACTATCCGTGTAACCCAAAAGCTTAAACTTCTCAATCATTATTATACATTCTAAAAGCCTTTATCAATTATCATGCATGCTAATGGATTCTAAAGTTCATTTCCCAATTTCCAATATAATATACATATATTTGGCTATTTATCAAAGAGTTCTTTTGACTGGTTGCATGCCTCTTTTTTCCATGAACGTGTAGAACTGGAAAGCATGCATGCTTCTTCTTCTTCTTTTATTTTTTATTTTTTATTTTTACTGCCTTTTCTATTTCTTTTTCATTTTAATATTTTTTTTCTGTCTCTCTTTATGACTTATTCAGGAATTCGCCGACCTAAAGGTTAAGCTATGGCGGAAAAATAGCTATTTATATATTTATTTTCCATATATTGATTGATTAACTATTCATTTATTTGATATAGATTTTCCCTGTTTTTGCTTACAAGTTCACGCACCAAATTCTTGATCATGTTAATCTTGTCATCGTCCAACCGACTTTTCAATAAATCATATATCTATAGGTTTAAATCAATCAATTTTTTGTCGATTCCTTTCCCTTTTCGGTGCAACATATTAAAGAAAACTACACATCTAACAAACATATCCAAACAAAATATCTTTTTTTTTAAAGAAATAAATAAATCAACGGCTATTTTATTATGTTTTTTTTTCTCATTTTTTTAAGTGTCAATCATGTCGTAATTTTAAAATACATATCAATTAATCTGAATTAATTTATTGAAGGTGCAACGCTTTTTCAATATTGTTTATTTTTTATTTACAAAATTCGAATTAAAAATTGGTAATTAATTAAATTTCTTTTAGTTGCTTCCTTTGGAAAATTTTAATTTAAAAGAATTAGCTTGATTTCATAGTGCGTGGACCTTAATTAATATTATATATACAGTTTATATCCCTTAAATATGTTTGAGTGAATAATTAGATGACAAGTTTGAAGGGAATAACCGAGTTTAATCACTTAATTACTCAACAAAAAGCATTGATTATAGCTGATTGTAATAAGAAAAATACAAAATGACCGACCGTTAATACAGTTATTCAAGTCCAACCGATCCGATATTCCTCTTTAATTAACTGCCGAATTATTGGAGACCACTATATACCAATACAAATTATATAAGAAAGCCATCGTCTTAATTATATCAATAAAACGAGAAATTTATTTTCGTCGAAAGATGGCTGTATAATTATGATCAAATTCTTTTATAAGTTAAAATTTTCAATATTTTTTTCAAGGATGTTGGCGTTAATAACTTGTAAATTTAAATTAATTAAAAGGGTTATTATTCATTTCATCCTATAAAAAACACTTTTCATTGTCTAATCAGAAATACGAATGAATTTATAAATTTTACCGACTGACATATATTCCGTAGGTAAAATAAGATATTACGCGGATTATATATTCCGTAGGTAACACAGTGATCATGATGCTAATTCAATATATATATATATTGAAGTTTTTTTTAGTTGCTCTGCAATGAAGCAATTGAAAATCCCCATTTTCCAAAACTATGGCTATGAGTGTGGTCCCTGCATGCCCCATCCCCAATTGGCTAGTGTTTTTTGCTATTAAACTTATTCTTTATATATACATGGGCAGAACTATGAATTTATTATATTTGGAGGGCAAAAAGTAAATATAAAATAGTTTTTTATATGAAAAATATAATTTGAAGTGAATATAAATATTTTTTAAATAAATATATAACGATTATAATGAATTTTTAAATAATTTTTGGGACCAATAATAATTTAATATATATATATATAACTGCATGGATAAAAATGTAGAATCAAAAATTTTGGGGCTAATACTCCAAAAGGTATGACTTTTTGAATAATTTGTGCTTGGAGAAGAGTGGATTAAAATTTCAAATTAAGGACCAAATGAGTTAAATTAAGCTAACGAAAATGATTTAATAGGCCTATTTCTAAAATATAATAAAGACAAGTTAGTTAAAAAAATTAATAATTAAAGCCTAAAACTTTATTAGAAAACTTTGGGTGGTCAAGAACAGCATTAAAAATGGTGTTGGGATTGGATCCGTTTATTATTATTATTATTTTTTTTTTTGCTAAATCAATTACCTTATCCAATGTTTAATAGTGATGGCTTCCCACTCCTACTCTTCAAAAACATACCAACATTGAATTACATTTTATTTTTATATTGCCCTTTTGTGGGGCCTTTTTACTTTAATTTTAATTTCTTATTTTTAATTTTTCAGCTTTCATGTTTTTGACCAATCATGTAGAGTGGTGAATTTTGTTGGTAGGTTGATTTATTTCTTAAAGAAACATTATAAAAATATTACTTTTTATCATTCCATCTAACTTTGAATTGGTACGAGCCTCAGTCAATTTCATAATTCACATTTTTCACACGTATTTTGACCTATCTTATACTGTATTATGGGGAAATGTTTTTTTTATTTTTATTTATAATAACCGGAATCATTCGAGTAGCCCGAAAATTTGGTTATCCGGTTCACTTCGGATCCGAAATGCTATCCAAATATAGTCATTTTCAGAGTTATATCTAGAAAGAGACTTTAAATTTCCGATCGTCGGAAATTATATCGAATTTCTTTATTTTTAGATGCTCATACGGTTTTGAAGAGAGTTTTCCACCTAAATTAGACTTTGAGAACAATTTGGTTATCCAAACTGTTATCGCTATATAAATTTGTATTATACAAACATGTAATTATCAATGAATAACTATCTTAGTATACAAGACATTGTATAATGTAACTAAGAAAATCAGTGGAAGTCAATTCAATATCTAAATTATGGCTGACCTAAGTTTTAATCAAGTTTGAATAGAAAGTATAAATATTATTTGAAAATTTGAAATGATACATATCGTTGAATTAAAAAATAATATATATTTTTATTTATTTTTGGTTTAACTATAGCATGCACTACGTATGGTTCACTTAGGGCATCTAATTATCTCAAAATTTAAAAGAGTAAGCAAAATAAATTCGGCTGGGCCAATCTATGGCGACTAATGAAAAGGTCCACCAAAAAGTATGGTACAAATTGAGACAAGGTCAGTGGTACCATGCCTAGGCAACAGAAATAATTACTCAATTCATTTTTTTTATCAATTATTTTTATTAAAATTAAAAAACAATAAATAAATTTAATTTTAATATTAAATTATGTAATTAAAATTAAATTATTAAATTTAATTGATTTTGATTTTATTGATAAAAAAATAAATTAAATTATATTAAAAATTTAAAAGTGAAAGATAAATAAAATTTAAATTTTATTTAAAATTAATAGATAAAAAAATGAAAAAAATAATTAAAAATAAATAAATAACTAAATAACAGCTCGAGAATGCAGAGAAATATGGAGCTGTCTGACTAGGTTTCTGGAGTTCATCATAGTTTTGAACTTTCATTGATATTGTCCCACTTTTTTATGCTATTTTATGTTACATCCTCATCAATTTGTCCACCAAACTCCCTTTTAAATTCTCACGAAATCACCCCACCCCTCAATTTTAAATTACATCAGAAATTTGAATAAATTTTTTTCCTATTTTATCCTTTCAAATTTGTTAGCAAAATGGAGAAATAAATAATAAGGTTGAAAATGCAATTCACCTCCTTAAATTGAAAAAAAATATTAACTCTCTAATATATATTATGATATAATATACCTTCTAAAATTTATAAATTGGGATAATAACACTTAAAAAATGATGAATTCGTTATTTTGACTATTTTTCATCAGTTAACTGCTGAGATGATGAATGTATAACACGTCAAAAGGGATTAAATTGCTCAATTTATAAACTTTAAATGTTAAGCTGCTACTTTTAAAATACTTCAAGAATTTTTTGGATTTTCAGTCGTACCATATGATACTTTTTTTTGTATAATTTCGATATCACAGCAGTCAACTGACGAAAATAACGGATCCGTTAGTTTTAGAGTGATATTGTTCTAATTTGTAAATTTTAGGGGGAAATATTGCACCAACATAGATAATAAGGGGGTTAATTGCATTTTTTATTAAATTTTGGAGGGTGAATTATACCTTTGAGTAATAATAATAATAATAATAATAATAATAATAATAATAAAGAAATGAAACATTTCTTACTCAATTTCAATCCAAGGCCAATGTGCCTATTGGAAGACTCAGTAAAGACGAAGGAAGTATCATATCGACTGTCCTATAATTTATGTTATCACCATATAATAATACTTAATTAAATAATCTTAGACTATAATTAGTTAACAGTAATCCAGCTTTCTTGTGAAGGTAAATATAATATTACATCTCTTTGGCTTTAAGTCAAAGTTTATTCACTTCAAAAAAGTTCATTAAATCATTAAGCCTATATATATATATATATATATAAATTAACAGATGGGTTGGGAGTAACCAAGCCGTTCTTCTTGCTAATGAGTTTGCTGCTGATCTCTAGGTGCACATGAAAGACAGCACCCAACAGGATTTCTGCTAGAAATACTTCGGAAGTCAAGTCTATAACTTAGGGCTTACCTCTCTTTTTATGGTATCTATCCAACTTATCATTTAATGACTGCGGTATAACAGCTGTAAAGTCCAGACAGTACTTTGGTAACATCTATAGCAGGCTTAACTTGCATTAAATGCTCATAGGCTCCATAGATAAAAATAAATACAGTATGCTCCTGCTGAAATATTTCCCATATATCAGGATATGGATCTATTTCTAATTGTTAAGATCCTGTATATAATATGGAACGGTTTCTCATTTTATTCTTTAATAATTCATAAAAACTTCTTATCTATGCTAGATTCAGAATTTTATTAATGAACTAAACTAATGATAAACAGGCATGTAACAGGGTTTTTATGAATTATTTACTTTTCAACACTAAAATCAGGCTCTTCTGGCTTGGAACCACCTCTTCTAGTACTACGAGCAAGTTTTGATGCATACATAGTAAAGTTTGTAGCCACCTGAAGCAAAGATGAGTGGTTTTGCTCCATTTCAGCTACATTCAATCTCCTGATTCTGTTCAATTCAGCTTCTTCTTTTCTTCTTTGATACCTAAACCAAGCTGCTTGAATCAAGCAAGCAGCCCATGTTCTCCAATGCGGCGAATGGAACCTGAAAACATGCCTTAGTTGCTTGCTGTTGAACACACGGAATTGAGATGCCACAAATTTCAAGTCTCCTGCTTCTAATGCAAAAGCTTCAACATCAGTGATTGCTATAGCAGTTCGTGTCGATGATGGGAGAGCAACATTCGAGCTAGAACATGGGTCTAATGCCCATGTCACCAATTCTTCGCTGCAGAAATCACCAGGAGCAATGAGGCATGAGTTGAAGAAATCAGACCGCCCCCCATTTGTCGTGTAAGAGTTGAGATGACCTCTAATAATGAATAGCATTTCATTGACAGGATCGCCTTCACGAGCTAGGCAACTCCCTTGGTCATATAGACATGGTTTCAGCCTTTCACATATAGCATCTAGCATCTGCTCATCCATCATGTTGAAAAGCTGAACCTGTTTTTGTAGCATCAATTTCATTAGCTGAACACGTGTGAATGTCCATATAGTTGAACTAAAAACTTACTTTTCGAACAAGATCAAGGCAGAGATGACGCTTGATTACCCTTCGAAGATCCATAGGAAGGCTTTTTAGAATAGCTTCTTCATTGACTCCTCGAGTCGAACACCATTTGAGTTGATTATATCTTCGTACGCTCTCTCTCATTTCGTGCGGGAGCTGCCTGTGATGCATCCATTGCTCTGTATCAGTTTTGAAAATCCTCCATTCTTCCAGTCGTGCACTGTTCGATTGGAGATATCTCTGTCAAAAATTTCAGCCCCATTTAATAATAAAGCTCAAATGTTGATCTTTCAAGAATTAATTCGACTTACTTGCATATTTCCAATAAGGAGTCCAAAAAGCATCAACGAAA
>JBBPFJ010000800.1:0-47983 GCA_037975025.1 Excoecaria agallocha | reverse complement strand
CTCTCTCTCTTCTACATTTTTATCTCATCACTCCTTACCTCCACCATTTATCAATCTGTTCACTCATCTTTTCAGCCATCTCTTCGATTGTGAATCGATCATTTCTTCTTCTCGATTGGCCTCTTCTTAATTTGAAACACTGAGAGCCTATTCACTTACAGAAAATTGCTCCAGTTTTTCAA
Organism: Excoecaria agallocha; assembly: GCA_037975025.1. Taxonomy (NCBI): domain Eukaryota; kingdom Viridiplantae; phylum Streptophyta; class Magnoliopsida; order Malpighiales; family Euphorbiaceae; genus Excoecaria; species Excoecaria agallocha. The sequence continues at coordinate 47,801 of JBBPFJ010000800.1, read as the reverse complement.
AAAATAATTTTCACAAAAAATAGAAAATAGAGATCATGTTTATTTTCGTCAGTTTTCTAAAATAGAAAACGGAAAATGAATTTTTTAATTTTCCAAAATAAAGAAGAGATTGAAAAACTAATAAAATATCTTTTCCAAATTTTCTGAATAATATTAACACACACACACACACTCATATATATATATATATATATATATATATATATACACACATAGACATATACAAGCATATGCATGCTTTTGTATGTGCATACAAACATAAGTATATGCATGTGCATGCATATGTAGTACATGCATACATACGTACATATGTATATGTATATATATGTATATACACACATACATATACATATGTATATGTATATGTATGTATATATATGTGCATATATACATATGCATATACATAAACATACATGTATGTATGTATGTACACATATACATGTATATGTATCTATCTATATACATATACATATACATATACATGTATCTGTATGTGTTTGTATGTGCATACATACGTACATACATATGTATATGTATGCGTATGTGTATGTGTATGTGTATGTGTATGTGTATGTGTATGTGTATGTGTATGTGTATGTATGTACATACATATATACATATGGATATGTATATACATACACATACATGTACATTTGTATGTATGCATAAATACATGTGTATGTATGTGCATATATTCACATACATATGTATATACATATACATATGTCTGTATGCACATACATATACATATATATATATATATATATATATATATATATATATATATATATATATATATATATATATATTATATATATATATATATATATATATATATATATATATATATATATATATATATATATATATATATATATATATATATATACACACACACACACATATACATACATACATACACACATATATATGTATGTATGTATGTACACATACATATACATGTACATGTGTGTATATGTGTGTGTGTGTGTGTGTGTGTGTATAAACACACCATTTTCCATTTGTTGATAAATAAACGTGCTTTCTAAATTTTCTGGGAAAAATAAATACTCAAATTTTCTAAAAAAATAGAAAACAGAAAACTATTTTCTATAAGTAAAGGTACCCTAGGAATTTCTCTTTCTTGTTTACCTTCTTCCCTTTCCCTCTCTTTTACTCCTTTTTCGTCTATTCCATTTGGTAAGTATCTCACACTCTAGATTTCTACTAATAAATATATTATTTTTACTTGTAACACCCTAAAATTTTATTCGATATGACTAGTGCACTTCGGAGCATAAACAGTAACCCTATGATATTTTTTGATTTAATTATAGTAGTATAGTATAGTAAAATTTACAAATGCTTAAGTGTTAAACGTGGATAACCTAGGGTAGTACTAGGATGGGTGACCTAATGAAAAGTTATACTTAATGACTAAATAAGAAAATAGGTATTAAATAGAGCCAAATGGTACAATTTGAGAAGAAATTAAGTTTAAATGGACCCTCAAAACCGACAGTGAATAATTTTTTCAGTACCGTAAAAGGATTGACCATAAGTTTGATCGAACTCTGAAATATTCTATAGACCTACAAAAATTATTCAAATTGGATAGACCTTTAAACATATAATAAATGAGCTATTAGAAGTGAAAAATAATTTTCTGTCAGTTTTGAAATTTTGAAATTTGGACCGATTGATTTTACCTCTAGAGTTAAAAATATATTGAAACAATATCGGAATGACTTGAAATTTTAGAAATATGTTCCTGCTTATGTTCTTGCATGTCGAGTAAAATTCTGGAGTATTTTGATGAGAGAAACATTAGTTTCTAAAAAATGGTGAAAAATACAGGTTAATTTAATTAGTGGGTTTAAATGGCATATTTAATTTGTCCAATGGCATAATTGTCATTAAAAAATGGGCCATGATCACTACATGCATTATTATTGCACAAAAAAAGTGTAGAAACCAATGAAAGCTTTACAAGTGGCTTAAAAATAAGTCATTAGATTAAATAGTAAATGGAGGAATCTTGATCCTTGGTTAGGTGGACTTAAGGGTAGCCTAAAGAGGCCTAGAATCCTATATATTTTTACCTAAAAATCTATCATCTTTCCCCTCCTTTCTCTCAAAAATCGAAATCCCATCCATTTTTACCTTTCCAATATTTTCTTCTCACTTCTCTCAATTTTCACCATATCTTGAGCCCAAATTTTATCTATATACACTAGAGAACCTTCTCTTCATCGTAGAAATCAAATTGGAGCAAAATAAGGCTTGGAAAATAAGAATTTATAGTGAAAAAAAGTTGACCCAATTAGAGGTTTCCAAAGAGAAAAGAGAAGCAAGGAGGAGAGAGATAAGAAAAAGGAAAAATAAGTGATTTCAAACTACTTTGAAATTAGTGGATACATTTCTACATTTAATTTCATTTAGTTTCCTTAAATTTGGCTAAATTCTACATTATGTAACTATGGTAAATTAAGTATAATCACAAAATAATTTAACATATGTTAATAAAATGATGTGAAAACATGTAGTGACTAAGAATTGATAAAAGAAAATATTTAAAAAATATGGAAACCTAAGGTGGCCGAATAGTGGTTTCAAAGGCACTTAGTGATAATTGAATTATTAATGAAAGATTTGGTATAATTTAGACATTATAATGATAAATAAATGTAGTGAGCATCATTTGAACCTTAATCTACATGTGTATATAATGTATCTAAGTTGAACATAATGGTGACCATTTAGGTATTAAAAGGTTATAAGCATAATATGAATGTATACTTTAAAATGAAGACTTAGTATGATTAAAGGAACATATGAGACATGGTATTATATAGAAATTCATAATATATATTGATGAACAAAGTGTAGCTGAATGGGGTATACAAAGGCACCATATGATAAATTGATAGGTAATTGAGTAATCAACATGAAATCGATATTACAACGATAAATAAACATAAATTGACCATTTAGAACTAAATATTTTTTTAATATCCTGAAATTCATATCAAACATATACGTTACATTCTGGACCACTATTTGTAACCCTATAATAGCTTTAGAGGAATCCACAGTAGAACAATATAGAAAAAATTATGAGTGTTAAACGTGCTCAGGCCAAAGAATTCAAGAATAGATGACCTGACGAGCAATTGGATTCAATCTTAGAATAAGAAAATGGGTGTTAAAATGGTGTCCAATGCTATAATTTGAGATTAAATTAAGCCTAAATAGGCCTCCAAAATAGACAGTGAAGATTTTTCCTCGGTACTGTCAGAATGGTTGACTGTAAGTTTGATCGAAACTTTAAAAATATTAAATGGCCTCTAAAAATCACCAAACTTTCTAAATCTACTAAATATAGTCTACATTAGTGTTTGGAAGTGAAAATAATTTTTCTGATGATTTTGAATTTTTGGATTTTTGATCAGTTGAATTTTTCCTCAAAGCTGGAACCATATTGAAATGAGTTTGGAATGACTTGAAATTTTAACCACACTCTCATACAATGTCAGGACATACGGGAGTTGAACACTAGTTTCCAAAAAACAGTGAAAATTGAGTTTAATTTAATTAACCGAGTTAAAGGGTGTAAATTAAACATACTTTTCTACCTCTAAAATTATTTTATAAATGCAAAAAGTAAGAATTTGATTACAACCAATATTTATTAATAAAAATGATAAATCTTTTTCAAAGAGTAAAAGAATAACCAACTAATTATATATTTACACCTTATTTTGACGAGGTGTATGATATGGGATTGGTATCTATTTTGGTAAAGGAATTGCTCCTTTGATGGATATAAGTAAGAAGAATAAATTGCTATATAGAGGAGATAAATAAATAAAGCTTTCTAATTTGTTAATATGAGGAAAAAGTCAAAAATAAATAAAGAATAAAGAATTTTTTGATAAGATGGAGAAACATATTAATTAGGGTATAATAGAGTTTGCAAAACTAAATGAGAGCAGTAGAGAAATAAAAATATAATAAATCATTCTAAACCACAAATTAATTCAACTATTTAGAAATTTAGGCAAAAATCATGATTTTTAAAAATATAAATTAACCATCAAATATTCAATAACCAAAAATATTGACAATATATCCCATACCATTTAAGCTCTATCTAAGCAAAAGGTTAGTTGTTGAACTTACTCCATAATCAAATTGATACATGAAGATAATATGCAGACCTCATTGCATGTTTCTAGAAGAAAACCTTAATGAAGAAACTTTAGGGTAGCTTGGCAGCAGATTATTTTATTTTAGTAAAGATTGATGCTTAAAATCCCAACAAGATAGGACGTATAGACAAATGTAAAACATTTCCCTATTAATATTCCTATAACATTTACCTTACAAAGTATCTGACAAAACATACTAAATCTACATCTTTTGCAAGTGGTTCCTTAAGTAAATTAAATAATGACCAAAGTCAAACTGCAAACAAAAAATGAAGTCAGGATAATTAAGATGAGAAAGAAAAAGGAAAAAGAAAACAAGGGTATAAGTTAAATTTCCAAAAAAGATAAAAATGAAATATGAAACGAAAGAGGGCAACTTTTATAAGGTTTTTAATTTAGAACGAAAAAGAACAAGGGAGAAATTTTTTTAAAATAGGAAAGGTTTGCTTTGGAAATTATATTTTCGTAGGTAATTACCGATGGGAATAAACATACAAAAAAGTTATTTCATAAAAAAATTATCTACGAAAAAATAATTCAGTGTCCAATCTCAACCGTAAAATTTTGATGCTAATTTACTGATAAAATTTTCATTTTCATCACTAAATTTCGTTGACAATATTTGATGGTAAAATTCCCTCCAATTCTTACAAAAAAATTCTTATTCCATTGCAACATACAATTTTCCAATACCATTTTCCTTATGGAATAAATTTTCTATCGGCAATTACCGATAAAAAATTTTTCATTTGTAATTTTATGTCACTATTTTGGATTTTTCTTATAGTGATAATTAGGGAAGAGTGTGTGAATCAAACAGTCATTTGCCATCAGTTAAGGAAACATGAGGGTTAAAATATAAATTTTGTATTTAAAAAGGAGTAAAGACTAAAAGAAAGTAAAAGGGATAAATTTTGTATGGAATATATGATAAAGGTTAAGGTTAGGGAACAAGAGGGAATTCATGTAGATTATGTAAAATTTCAATGAGAAAACAAATACAAAAATAAAAAAAAATTGAATTGAAATTTAAGGAAAATGAAAGGATCAATATTGAACTAAATTTACAAGAAGTAAGACAAAAAGGCATAATAATAATTTATTAAAAATAATCTCACTAATTCAATTCATCCATAGCTGTATTCCCCAATAGGCAACCATGCTGTTGGGCCCATCACAAGAATAAGTAATTAAAGACTAAATAACTGTGCCATGGAGATAGCATATATTTAAGCCACTGTGAGAAGGTAGAAATTAAATATTTGTATATAACCAAATTTGAAAACTTGACATGTAAAATATAGTACATTGTATTATGAAAATTATAATTAATTGTGCTTTTAAATGTGTATTTGTAATACATGAATGGTAGAGTATGATTATGTTGTAATGATGAATGTGAAATGATTATGTCATCGAAATTTCGCTCAAATGAATATTAACTTCAATTGCATAAATGGCATACTTGTGATGAAAATTTTTGTTAATCGATAATAAATGAATAAAAAATGACATTTATAGTTAGATATTAAAAATTTGAACTTAAGAATTAATGGTTCGTTACTTAAACATTAACCCATATACTCTGATAGCACCACGAGTTCAGATTTCCATCGAGGGATGGCTATGCTCAAGTAGTCACCTCATACATATAATCATACAGTATATATACATAGTCATATAGTTCTCATTTAGCATATCCAGTTCAAGAATTTCCACTAGTTGCCATTAAGGGCAAAATTATAAATATGTAAGAAAATAAAAAGTAAATAGTAAATTATGCATAAAATATATCATAAATGTAAATGAGTAATAAATAAAGTGAAAAGTGTAATTAATAGTTTAGAAAAATGAAAAATATAAATTCACGAGAAAATGAGGATTAGATGATAAAATATGTGCCAAAGATGTCATTTTTGTGATAAAATAATGAAAAAGATGAAACATAAGGTCAATTGGTTAAAAATGGACAAAAATATAATTATGCGAGAATATAAAGGTAAAATTGTAAATAAGCATAAAAATATGGTTAAAAAGAGATAAAATAGTCAAATAATAAAAAAGGGTAAAATTATAAATAAGGAAAAGATAAGGAACCAAAATGTAATTTACTAGAACATTAGTAAGTATAAGGACCAAAATGTAAGGAGCTTTGTAATGCTTTACGTCCAAGTGCTGAAGGAATTGGTAGTTATCAACAATTATTACAGATGTATGTATAGAAAAAACTACTTGAATTTTGACCTTTTTCTATACATGGATTTTTGCTAGACAAAAGTATGCCTTATGGATATAGGTAAATTTTATTTATTTATTATCAAGTTGAGATATTTTTCTTTATGATTGTTCCTACAATATTCTTTAAACATGATCAATTATTGTGTATTAGGTGGCAATCCCCTATTGATTTGAGTAAGAATAATAATAAAAATGTGCATGCATACTGATTAGATTTAGACACTTAGTGTGATGATCAGGTAATTCTTAAAATATGCATTTTAATTTGCCAAATCTTATGCATTTGGAAAAATAAAAACATTGTTACAAGTTTTTCATTATATTACATGTTTTTTTAGATAGATTAGGAGTCGTATAGTGGTGTGATGCATCTTTTACCATCTTTTTGTACAAGTGGACAATACATTTGGATATTAGTTGTATCTTTAATATGTGTCTATATCATTGAGTGGCACCAACCAGATCATTATCTTCAGCAATTTGGAATGGACCAACCCATTCCTAGTCAACCATATATTGATGATAAAGTTTATTATGTCAATCTAAGAGGGCATAAGAGTAAAATTGAAAAATTATATTTTCTAATTTCATTTGTGAGTGAAATAATAGACTAAATTGGGTTGTTAGTACTCCTTTGATCATAACACCATTACAAATAAAACCACAATACATGTAATGATATTTATTAAGAAAGAGATGATGGCAATATTTGTAAATTAAACTATATTTTTATGCGTTTTAGGTGTTTGATTTAGTTAATTTAGTTAAGTTTATGCTTAATTAGTAAATGTGTGTATTTGTTAGCTTAATTGTTAGTTTTGGTATTTTTCAGGGTCAAATTGAAAGAAAGAAGGTTTTAATTGAAGAAAGGAAACGATTTGGGGTATAGTTGTAATTTTAAGAATGTTGGCTTTAGAAGTGAATTGTGAAGTCCATAAGAGAAGTGCATATTAAGTGCTCACCTGAGCATATTAAGTGCTCACCTGAGTACTTTGTCCGCTCTCCCGAGTCTTTTCACTATTCTATCAATAAAAGACTTTCCAATCAACTAAAACTCCAATTTATCTTTGGACTAGGAAGAACAAGTCAGAAAACTTCTTCTTTTGGTAGCATAATTCATTTATAAAAGAGCACTAAAGCAAAGAAAGAAGGAGGAGAAGTATTTCAACACAAATTTAACTTAGTTTTACGTTAGTTTTCTTTTGGTGAAGTATTCTTTGTTTCTCTCTGTAGAGTTATCAAGGAAGCTTCTTCTATTTTTATTCTCGTACTTTACTTTTCAATTTTGTTTTAGTTTTTAAAGATAAGTATTGAGTAGTTTTTTTTTACTTTTGCTAAAGGATACATAAATCCTTAACTCTTTATTGTTATGACTTAGTTTGTGCTTAATTTAATACAAGTTTGTATTATTTCTTAGTTTTGACCAAAGTCTTAACTTTGGTTATATAAATTTTAGTTATTAATTCATTTAACTATTGATTAATAAATGATTTTTGCTTAACCATATTTGTATGTTCTTGGGTTGGGTTACTTATGTTGATGCATGATTATGTTTTAAACTAGACATAATTGTGTGTTAATTAAGGTAAGTTAAGACTAAAAAGAGTTAAAACTAAGAATAGGTAAAAGTTAAATTTGCTTAAAAAGAGGTTAATACACATCTAGAGGGTAAAAATTAATTTCAATGCTAAGTATTGAATAATTCCTATAAAGAAAAGTTTAATGCTTAGAATGATATTCTTGTTTTAAGGTATCTAGCTTTCTTCCTTTGATTGTCTTCATAATCACTTGTGTTCTCTTTTTACTAAAGTCATTTCAATATAACATTAAGGTGGATAGTCCTTTAGTGAAAGTTGTCTTTAATATTGATTTTATTTATCTTGGTTAATTGCTTTTGTTTGAGTTTAGTTTAATTATTTAATTTTTCAATTGCTTGCTTTAATTTTGGTTGCTTTTTTATTACTTAAAATTCTATTTTAGTTTAATTAAACCTTCACCATTGCAACTTTGGGGTTTCTCTTCTCTCTCACACACAGTTTTCTTTCTAAAAATTTATAACCTTTCATACTTACACAGGTTTCCCTTATATTCACTACTTATGGGTTATAATTATATTTTTCTATATTACTAGCTGATCTAGTATACTTGTTAGACACTGGTTAAGTTTTTGGCACCGTTGCTTGGGAATACATTGTTGTTTGTTTATTTTTTTAGATTTTTAAAGTGAATTTTGTGTGTTTTTTCTTCTCTTTCTATTCTCTATTTTCGATTTTTAAATTTTTTTTTATTTTGTAGTTGTCAATAGTTTATGGTAAGAGGCGATCCAATTTTGCCTATTGACCCTGAAATAGAAAGAACATTTTATAGGATTAGGAGACTATGAGACACCATAAATAATCAGGGGATAAGAGTATACCCACCTTTCAACATTGATGACCTGCCTTGTAATGATCCACCTATAAATGATCCAGCACCACCTATGATAGAAGAGCAAGACATGCACTATCAGGCTCAAAGGGACGTTTTTAGACCTAAAACCATTAGAGACTATGTTATTCCTAAGTGGAATGAAGAAATAGAACCATTAGGATACCTCATCATCAAACCTTTGAGATAAAATTTGCTACCCTCACTATGGTATAAAGAAATCAATTTTCGAGTTTAGAAATAGAGGATCCAGCTCAACACTTAGACATGTTCTTAGAAATTAACCGTACAAATCCTAAATGTGTCAACGGATGCTATTAGACTTAAATTATTTCCTTTTACCCTTATTGGAAAGGCTAGAGATTGGTTGCAATTGCTACCAAACCAATCATTTCAATCATGGCAACAAATGTGATAACTCTAAGTTTTGTGTTTAATTTCAGTATATTTTTGTTTGTGTTTGTGTCTCATTTTGCATGATTTTCAGTATTTTAAGTGTTAAATTTTCCTTTTTAGCCAAATGGAATTATATTGAGATTTATCATATTTTGGTGTGTTTAATGGGGTAATTTTGATTTTTTTTTCAAAGAATTGACTTGCACTCAGCTAAGACAAAAGTGTCTTAGCCGTGTGCCTTGAAGAATCCCATATTCGTACCGTTTCATTTTTGAGCTCAGCTGAGACCATTTTATCTCTATAGAGTCCAATTGGACTGGATCAAGACCATGTGGTCTCAACTGTGTCTAATTCAGGGTTTGAAATTTTTCAATCCAGAAGGGTGCATTCAGTTGAGACACTTTGGTCTTAGCCGTGTGCCATTGCTATAGTACCATTTTGGATCGACTGGACTCTGTTGAGACCATTGGTCTTTGCCATGTCCATCTATAAATCTCTATAAAAATATTGTTTCTTTAGCAGAAAAAGAAGGATTTGAGGAGGAGAGCCGCCACACTTAGATTTAGGGTTTTCTCCTTCATTTTTCTTGTGTTTTCTCTTTATTTTCTATTGTAGATTAGATTTATTTCAATGTAAACCCTATATTAGATTTATTTTCAATGTAAGTTTAGGGTTAGATTTAATTTTCTGCAATTAGTTTAAGTTTTGTTCTTTATTTTGCTGGAGATTTGAAGGAGAAAGCTTGGAGTCGGATTGAAGCTTCATCAGCTGTAAATGGCCTCTTGGGTTTCCTCTTTCCTTTCTCTTTTTACTGTATTAATGTTTAATTTGTAGATTTATTGCTAAGGGACCTATAAATCTCCATACCTATGTAATGGATTGAACTTATTTTTGTTATATATATGTCTAAATATTCTATTCCTCATTGGGTTTATTCATTTATCTATTTTATTGAGCATTGGGTGATTGGTTATTGTGCTTAATTGGAATGGGTATTTGTATACTCTGTTTTAGCCATGTATGAACTGTGAATTAAAGGAGATTGGATTTTGGAATGGAGGTCTTTGGTTCATGGGTTATGCATTGCTAATTTTAGAAAAAGTTAAAGGATAGATGGGTATTGAATTAGTAAGCTTCGAAATGGGATATTAGTTCATGCCTTGGTCTTGGGACTTGTGCTTACGCTGGCTATCGGATAATTTTCGAAATGGGATATCGGTTAGTTAGAACAGCAGGCTCCGAAATGGGATACTAGGGGTTTAGATGGGTTGTCCATATTTAAGGCATATGACTCTTTAGGCTTATGCTTATTGCATTGGGTATGGGGAGGAGTAGTGTACCTTGGCAATGTTTTAATTAATATTTTAATTTTTAGTTTAAATAGTTTTATTATTTATTTATTTTGTTAATTGGACTTAGGACACTCTCAATCAAAAACTTGGGAATTTATCTTAGATAAATCTTGCTCAACTCTAGATATCTCCCTTAACAACACTTTATCATTTGGGTTCGATATTATGGGATCTTAAATATATTTCCCTATATCACTTGTCAATTTAGTGTACTTGCTAGGATCATAACAAGTTTTTAGTGCTGTTCCCCAGGGATAATAGTGTTGTTTGTTTGATATCTCTATTTGAGCATTTGTTTGAGACTTTTATTTTTCTTTGTTTTTGATTTGGTGTTATTCTTTGCAGGAAGATTATGATGTATTTTCAAATGATGCATGGTACTATCTAAGATGATGAATTGGTTATGTTAAGAGCAAAAATGGAAGAGTTGAAGAGAGAAATGCAATGCTCACTTCAACCTTCAATATTCTACTCATCACCCTCTTTTGAAGATCCTAGCTCATAATGGATATTGTAAGAGTTATGTGCCTCTAAAGTTCAAGTCCTCCTTAAATTGCTTGAAAGCAAGGATAGGCAATTAAGAGCTGAAAGAGAAGAATGGAAGGCTACAATTAATTCTCAAGAGAAGAAGATAGAAAATCAATAGAATTTATTGCAAAATCAAGAGAATTTGTTGAAGACTCAAGAGCTTCTATTGAGAGATCAAGAATTTGGACTTAAAAATTTGGAATCCAAGTTGGAATTCTTTAGTAATTTTATGGATAATCAAGGTGATGGTGATAATAAGGAAGAATTGAGCAATGCGTAGTTGGTAAATAATGAACAAAATAAGTGTGGGGTGCATAAGCTAAGAGAGAAACCAGTCATTGTTGAAGATAAAGCCTTTAGCTTAAAGAGTGAATTTTGATCTCTTACAAAGGATTATTCACTAAAAGAGCCAAAATGGTTCAACTCTCATGTGGAAGCACTAAATTTAGTTCACTTAAAGAGCTTATTAAGGCTAAAAAAAGCTGAAGGAGTATGTTTTTGAACAACCTGAGGTGGAGGGCTACTTCATCGAAGATATGGTGTTGCCCACCTTGGGAAATTTCGATAGGTTTCTCCTATTTATGGGAAAAATAAAAAGCAGATTCCAAATAGACCAACATTTGGATCACAAGCTTGGCCTCCAGACAGTAACAAGAGTCGAGCTAGGACTCATTAAACTAGAACTAATTCTCTCACTCTACTCTTTATTTAATTATTCATTTTATTTTGCTTGTTTTTACTTTTATACTCTTAATTTTTGCTTGTGTTTTGCTAATTATATGGTGATTCTTTTGAGCATTGAGTTTTGCATGAATAAGAATAGAAATAAGTGTGTTAATGTGTATGAAAATGGTTGTGAAATTTAAAATATTTTCTGGAATTTTGGTGCACACGGCAGAGACCAAATCGTCTTAGCCGTGTGCCAAGTGCAATTTTAGTTACAGAAAAGGGCACTCGGTCAAGACCATTGGTCTCAACCGTGTGCAATATGCAGTTTGTGATATAAAAGGGTGCACTCGGCTAAGACCATTTGTCTCAGCCGTGAGCCATATCTTCAGGCAATTCACTTCATTTTCTTCTCTTCTCATCTACATTTTCAATTCAAGCAATTCATTCCTTGTGCATTTACATCAATTTTGGCATGATAAATATGAACTCACCTCATTTAGCTATTTTTGTGTTTTATTTTCTAGTAATTTTATGTTTTGTGTTAATTTTGTATTTTATATTATTTTACCATTTTTTTGATTTTAATATATAGTTTATGTTATTATTTGGCTATTTCTAGTTTAATTCTCAGTTGTGTTTTGATTTTAGTTTAGTTTTGAGGTTTGTTTTTATTTGTTGTTGTTATTACATACTTTTGCACCTAGTTAGTTTACCCTCATAGTTGTTCCTGTTATGAATGATCTTGAACTTAAAATTAGAAAGCTTTATTTAGATTAGTTGGAATAGCAAGAGAGTGGTTGATTGTTGAATGAATTTTTCTTTATCAGTTAGTTTTAATTAGATCAATATTAGTAGATCTCCTAATAAATGTGCACTTTAAGCCTTTTTTTAATAATAAAAGCCAAAGCATGAAGCTAATGGAGTAGGAATTCTAAAGCACTAGAACCTTCCTCATCACCTTTCAAAGCAAGTAAACGACTTAAAAATGAGATTAGAAATAACTTAAGTAATATTTTTCTTGATCGAATATTAAAAAGACCTTTTGACATACCTTTGCTATAAAATATCCATTGTAAGCCCTTTTGAGCCTATTTGAGCATACTAAATGCATGCTAAATTTTATGTTTGTTAATTACACTTGAATTTTGATCCCTTAAGCCTAAAAAGCTCTTATTTTACCCTTTTTGAACTAGCCATTCTAGAAGTATATGGATAAGTTTTTCTTAGAAAGTGTTAGTGAGTAAAAGGTTATGCTTTAATTGTTAGATTCCAACATTGGGACTACATTGCCAATATCAAGTGAGATCGAAAAAGTTTTCAAAATGTAGTTCTTTATTAAGAAGACTGTGGGCTTACCATGTGGCACATATCAGTCCACTTGGATGACATGTGTCATATATGTGGACCAATGTGTGATTGCCATATGTCAAGCGTGGGTCTGATGTGGTGACATATGGTCTAGTGGGGTTGCACCACGTGGTAGAGTGTCTCAACAGGCGTGTGGCATACGTGTAGCACTACAAGAAAAATGACATTTAATGAAGGGAAATTTGATTATTAAAAGTTAAAATTCGATTGTTAAAGATCTATAACAACTGACAAATCCAATTATTAAAAGCCTCGAGGTTAAAGGTATACAGGACCAAATTTTGTATCAGGTCGTTAATGTACATAACGACCGAACCATATCCAATCGTTGAATCTTGATTTTTAACGATCAGATTTTCCCCCCTCATTGATGGTGTTGATAATAGTGATTTATATGATATTTTTAGTATGTTTTTATGTGTTTAATTGAGTTAATTTTGTGTTAATTAGGTTAGATTTGATTTTAATTGGTTAATTTTATGTTTTTGGAGTTAATTGTAAATTTTGGTGTTTTTCATGGTTAATTTGCAAGAAAAAGGACTTAATTGTAAAAAGGCAAGAAGATTTGGGCCAAAATTGTAAAATTGGAAAATTCATGTTAAGATATTATCGTGATGTCCAGAATATATACCCGTGGCCACGTGAAGGAATGAAGGATGAAGAACCGTGGCCATGTGAAAGACTAAAAGGAGAAACCAAGCATGTACACGTGACCACGTGGATTCCAAGTGAAGGACCATACGTGGCCACGTGTGAAGGAAGACTTAATGTACCCGTGCCCACGTATGGATTTACATAAAAAAACACATGGCCACGTGATGAAGACTCCCATGAGGTGAAGGATTCCCGATCTTCTCCAATTCAAGAAGGATTCTTCTCCTACTCCAATTTAGGAAGTTTGGAAGGCCTCTACAACATCTTTTGCCTATAAATAGACAACTCTAACACCAAGGAAGGGAGATCAAGAAGAGAATTAGTAGGGGATCAAGAAGAGAATTAGTAGGGGATCAATTAGGGATTAGAAGGGTTTAATTGCTTTAGTTTTAGTTTTACTTGTTTTTTCTAGTTTTTCTGTTTTTATTTTTCCTTTTAATTTTGTTTAAGTTTTTCAACTTTGTTTTAGTTTTTAATTATGTTTAGGAAGTAGTTTTTCTTCTTTTACTAATGGATTCTTGAAAACTTATATTTTCATTGTTATGACTTTATTTTGAGCTTAATTTCAATATCGGTTGATTATTTCTTGGTTTTAAGCATATTATTATCTTTGATTGTGTTGAAATTGCTTGTTGGTTTATTGAATAAATAACTAAAAATTGGTTTTGACATAGTTAATGATTTGCATGTTCTTGGGTTAACTCTTTAATATTTATGCATGATTATTATCTGAAATATGAGATAATTATATGTTAATTTTATTGGTTAATACTAAGAGAGGAAGAACTAAGAATAGGTGAAAGTTAAATCTCTTGAAAAAGGCTTTAATAGACATCTAGGAGGATTAATTTAGACTTTTATGCTAAGTATTAGATTTGTCTATGAGTTTAATACTAAGAATGATAATCTTGAGTAAAGTTATCTGGTTTTATTTATCTGAATTCTTCATAATCACTGGTGTTTCTATTGAATTTAAGTCATTACAATGAAAGTTAAGGTGGATAGTTTCTTTAGCAAGAGAATTCCAATTATTGTTTTGTTTTTAATTCATGTTAATTTAATTTTAGCTTTTGTTTTGTTTCATTGTTTATTTTGTTAATTTTTGCTTTTAAATCAAAAACATTTGGGAAACAATCTCAGGTTAATTTAACTCATACATAGATATTATTCTTAGCAATCCATGTTCCCTTGGGTACGATATTTGGGGTCTTAATCTATATTTTCCTGTATTACTAGCCGATCTAGTATACTTGCTAGACACTGGTCAAGTTTTTAGCACCGTTGCCGGGGAACAGCGGTATTGTTTGTTTAATATCTTTGATTAAGCTAGTCTGAGATTTTTATTTTTGTTTTGTTTTTAATTTGGTGATTGTTCTTTGCAGGAACAATTCTAAACATCTTTCAAGATGATGCAAGATGAGGTCCAAGATTATGAATTGTTTCTTTTAAAACAATGAAAGAATGATCTACTAAGAGAAAGAGAGGAGATAGAACGGTTGCATGCACAATCACAAATCCTTATTCATCACCATCCATTGCTAAAGAATCTTATTCTCTTTGGACTTTGAGAGCACAAATGGAAGAATTGAAAAGAGAGAATCAAGAACTGCAATACTCAAAAGAGGCCTGTATCTCCGAGAATCAATGTCTTCATAACCAGCTTATATGTAAGGATGAGCAATTTTGGGCTAAAAAAGAAAGATGGAGGGTCACACAAGAGGCTATTATCTCTGAAACTGAAAATGTTTGTGACTTGCTTATAAGAAAGGAAAGGAAATTTCATGCTGAAAAAGAGGAGTTGGAGATTACATTAAGGGCTCAAGAGGAAAAGTTTAGAATTCAGGAAGAGAAAATAAGGGCTCAAGAGGAGACAATTAAAAGTCAAAAAAATTTATTAAGGGATAAAGAGCATGGAATTAAAAAGTTGGAATCTAAGCTAGATCTTGTGAGCACTCAAGCTGATGATGGTAAGGAAAAGTAACTAAATCATTCATTTATGGAGGATAAGGAACAAGAGGAACAATTCATATTTGAGGATAAGTCATGTGTTTATTTAGAAGGTGTAGGATCTTTTGTAGAGAATTTTTCACCAAAGGAGCAAGAAAGGAAAAATTCTCAAGTGGAGACACTGAATTCAGTCCGCTTGAAGGATTTATTTAGGCTAGAGGAGCCGGTAGAGTTCGTTATTAATGAACCAAAGGAGGAATCATACTTTATTGAAGACATGAAATTTTCAACTTTGGTGAACTATGATAGGTTTCTTCTATTAATGGGAGAAAATAAGGAGCAAAGTTCGAAGAGACCTATGTTTGGATTACAAGCTCGACCTCCCGAGAGTAACATGAGTCGAGTTGGGACTCAATAAACCAGAACTTCTTCTCTAACTCTTCTCTTTAATTTTCATCATTTTATTTTTGATTTGTGTTTTACATGTTATGTTCAATTATTTGTTTTGCCATTGTTTTTAGTTTAAAGTTTAATGCATGTTTTAGTTTGTGTCTTTTAATTCATGAGTTTAAGATTTGGGTTTGAACAAAAAGCTACTTCTAATGATTTTTATGCTTCATGATTAAATTTGGATTAGTAAATGCTTTTAAAGGAATTAAAGAGCTAATATGATTTTTGAGGTAAGTGAAATTGAACTTATAAAAGATTTATGAGTTGGTTAGATGTGAGTATGATTTTAATTGCATAAAGGTTCATGAACTTTGCATATGTTGAGTTATGAGTGGACTTCAAATGGAATTTAATTAATTGATAGATGTGCATATTGTTGGCATAATTCAATTGGAGCTTGATAAGAAGGAAAAGGATTAATTGAGTGAGAATGAGTGGAGTTGTAATTGGTTCATATGGTTTAGAAATCAAATTTGATGGAATTTTAACAAATAATGATTCAATTCTTGATTTACATGAGTGAAGGAGTAATATTGTTAATAGGATTAATTAAAATGAATTAAGATGAAAGAAAACTAATTTTGTGCTTTAATGTGCAGGAATATAAAGCTTGAGAATGCAGCAGGTATATCCACCCATGCCCATGTGAAGGAATCAAGCCAGTCAATGCGTGGCCATGCATGAAGGTGCTGAAGCTGGAATTTTACTAAAACACAACCAAAACAGCAAGCTACTTCAAGGTATAATTTCACCCGTGCCTACGTGTTCATACAGATATATCGACCCGTGCCCACACATGAAGCTCCTGCCTTTCCCCACGATGCCACAAACGGCCACGTGACTCCCTCACTAGAAAGTTGCATGGCCATGCACAAGGCAAATGCTTCGCCCCATCAAAAATTGCGTGCCCACGTCCTCCATTTCCAAAGGCTCATGCGTGCCCACGTGAATGGATGTTTGCCTGGCAGTAGCTCTTTGTGTGCCCACGTGATAATCTTCCAAAGGCTCATGCGTGCCCACGTGAATGGATGTTTGCCTGACAGTAGTTCTTTGCATGCCCACGTGATAATCTTTCAAAGGCTCATGCGTGCCCACGTGAATGGATGTTTGCCTGGCAGTAGTTCTTTGCGTGCCCACGTGTGATTCCACCTACATCCACATGTGACCACGTGTGAGAGCACGGTCCATGGCCATGGTATTTATCTTCTTTCTTCCGATACATTTGCATTTTCTTTGCTATTACCACTCCCTTCACTCATACATCACCCAAAACACCTTCACACACTCACTCACACAAGCACTCAAGTACTCACTTTTCATTAAGGAATAAAAGTTTAATTATACTTATGCATTAGTTCATTCCTTGCTGATTCAAAATAAGGTTTTGTGCAGGAAATTTTTCATGAGTTCCTCGTTACTTCAAAGCTTCGCGCCCCTCGACCCTGCCCAGGTGCGCTACCCCTTAGGAACCCCATAAAGGGCGTCGCCATGTTATCTAATCCTAGCACCTTAAATATTATTCAAGTCATTATCTGTAAGTTTGATACATCAATTCTAATATACATTCATTTGAGCATATTATGGATGACTTGATTTTTATTTATATCTTTATGATGCATGGCATATTGGGACTCTTGTGATGAAGCATGTTACACTTAATTTCTTACCCAAGCACACACCTTTCCACTAAGGCACACACACTTAGTTTTTCATTTGCATAATGTACTTGATGAGCTTAATTCAAATAAATTGGCATAGGTTTCATTAGTGTTGAATATAAGTTTGCTTAGAGATTGATTTTCAGTTATGCATTGCATTTACTCGTAGCTACTTATTGTTTGACATTGAACTTTATTGGGGCTTCATATAGGTTGAGTTTGTATTTGAATTGGCTTATTTTATTTTGTGCTTATCATGACCAATTAAAATCTTTCTCTTCCTATTATTCAAGCCTAACCATCACCACTTATCTTTCACTTGAGATTATAAACTGTCTACCTTGTACCATTTGGATATTATCCATTGAGCACTTAAGCAAGTTTGGCCTAATTGCATTTCTTCGCTTAGTTACCATAATTATTAAGCCTTGCTCATTATTGGATTTAGAGGCATGTTTGCTTTAGCACTCAATTTCATTGGTCTCATGCTTTATTTTTGGCTTAATTATGGTTTTAACTGTGGTGAGCTTATATTTTTTTTCTTGGTCACTAATTTATTTCTCAAAAGTGATGAAGTGTGCTAAAATTTTTCATACTTTACTGAGGACAGCAAGATTTTAAAGAGGGGGATAGAGCTCAGCTAAGCTAAAAATTGAAGATCCAACTAAGGGAGTTTTTCTTACCTTGCCCATTTTCTTACTCATGAATTATTTTGTTTTAGTCATTTTTGTTTTTGTTCTAGTTGTCTAGTTTGGTTTTTAGTTTGCATGTTTAGTTTTATTTGGCATTATTAGTTTAGTGAAATCATTTATCATTTATTGTACATTTAGCTTAATTCGCCCTAGTTATTCTTAAAAATTGAACATTTTGAACTTGAATTTAGAATGTGCTAAATTTTAAAATTCTTGTTTAGCATTAGAACAAGCATGTTGTTTAATAAATTTTTGGCTAGTTTAATATTCAATTTGGCTTATATTTTTTAGTTTCTACATTTTTGAGCACTAAAGACCAGTTTTTGAACTTAAAGAAAAACAATGCATTGAAATAGTTGAGTAAGGAATTTTAGAACACTAGAACCTTCCTCATCACCCTTCAAAGCATACAAGCAACTCAAAACAACTTGGAAAGTAATCTAGGCAATGTTTTTCTTGTTGAGCCATATTTTAACTTGTTTTCCTACCCTATATGCATATTTATCCTTTGTTAGCCATTTTGAGCCTAATGAGGTATGCTTAATGCGTACCATATTTATTTTTCTTGTTAAACTCATTTATTTTATCATATAGCCTAAAAAACTTTTGTCTTCCCTTCTAGAATTGGCCACTCTAGGATTGGATGGATTAATAGGAATTGGGTGTGTTGATGGGTGTGATAAGATATTTTTGATTTTATTGTCAACGGCTATTATTGAAGTTAAGTAAATAGTGAAGTGTTATCTTGTTATTACCCAGGTTATTGTAATGCCAACATCAAAGCTAGTGAAAAAAATAAAGAAAAGAAAAAAAAGGAAAAAGAAAGAAAAAGAAAAAGAAAGAAAAGAAGAAAGAAATTGAAATAAAGCTAGCATGTATGACAAAATCTTAAGTGTGGGGTAGTTACAAGGAAAAAAATAGATATGACTTCTAAAAGGGTATGAATGGTGAAATTGAGAGAATTTTAAGATTGTACTTTGAATTGTGAAGGATTGGAAAATTTTGGCTAAGTTCTTTGTTGATTAAGTTAATGGGATGAAATTTTTGAATTTTTAGTCTATCTTATCTTAGAGTGGCTATTCTAATTATTGATCTTTTATCCATTCTTTGATAACCAATACCTTAACCTCATTACAACCTTTAAAAGACCTAAGTGATTCTAAGTTTTGTTTTTGAGTTGTTTAGCGGAGATGACCTTCGGGTTCCGGTGCTAAAGGAGAGGCTTATGGTGTTTCTAGAGTTTCAAGCGCGAAACCATTTGTATACTCATGTATACATTCATTCTAAACTTGACTATGAATTTGCATTGATGTTTTGGTTTTTAAAATACTTAAAATATTTTGGTCTTGCACACACACAAGGAAACTAACTTATATTGTCTTGGATTGAATTTATTCTAGTTGAAAATTTTATTAAGTGCTCTTGTTAATTGCTAAACTTGGTTTTGAAATGCATGATTCTATATTTAAGTTTGATTATTTTGAGAAGTTGGATTGTTCTAATTTGCTCGAGGGTGAGCAAAGTCTAAGTGTGGGGTATTTGATAATAGTTATTTATATGATATTTTTAGTATGTTTTTATGTGTTTAATTGAGTTAATTTTGTATTAATTAGGTTAGATTTGAGTTTAATTGGTTAATTTTATGTTTTTGGAGTTAATTATAAATTTTGGTATTTTTCAGGATTAATTTACAAGAAAAAGAACTTAATTGTAAAAAGGCAAGAAGATTTGGGCCAAAATTGTAAAATTGAAAAATTCATGTTAAGATATTATCGTGATGTCCAGAAGATATACCTGTGGCCACGTGAAGGAATGAAGGATGAAGAACCGTGGCCATATGAAAGACCAAAAGGAGAAACCAAGCATGTACACGTGACCACGTGGATTCCAAGTGAAGGACCACATGTGGCCATGTGTGAAGGAAGACTTAATGTACCCGTGCCCACATGTTCAATTACAAAGGGAAGGACGTGGCCACGTGCAAGTTCTCTTATGAAGCGAAGGAATCCCGATTCTCTCCAATTCAAGAAGGATTTTTTTCCTACTCCAATTTGGAAAGTTTAAAGGGCTTCTACAACATCTTTTGCCTATAAATAGACAACTTTAACACCAAAGAAGGGGATCAATGGAGCTTAATTAGAGAATCAAGTAGAAAAGATCAATTAGGGATTAGAAGGGTTTAATTGCTTTAGTTTTAGTTTTACTTGTTTTTTCTAGTTTTTTCTGTTTTTATTTTTCCTTTTGATTCTGTTTAAGTTTTTCAACTTTGTTTTAGTTTTTAATTATGTTAGAAAGTAGTTTTTCTTCTTTTGCTAATGGATTCTTGAAATCTTATATTTTCGTCGTTTTGACTTTATTTTGAGCTTAATTTCAATATCGGTTGATTATTTCTTGGTTTTAAGCACATTCTTATCTTTGATTGTGTTGAGATTGATTGTTAGTTTATTGAATAAATAACTAAAAATAGGTTTTGACATAGTTAATGATTTGCATGTTCTTGGATTAACTCTTTAATGTTTATGCATGATTATTATCCGAAATATGAGATAATTATATGTTAATTTTATTAATTAATACTAAGAGAGGAAAAACTAAGAATAAATTGGAATTGAATTACTTGAGAAAGGCTTCAATAAATATTTAGGAAGTTAAAACTAGATGTTCATGCTAAGTATTATATTTGTCTATGGGTTTTGACCGGTGTCTAGCAAGTGTACTAGATCGGCTAGTAATACAGGAAAATATAGATTAAGACCCCAAATATCGTACCCAAGGGAACATGGATTGCTAAAAATAATATCTATGTATGAATTAAATTAATCCGAGATTGTTTCCCAAATGTTTTTGATTCAAAAGTAAAAATTAAATAAAAGAAAAAATTAAACAAAACAAAAGCTAAAACATAAATTAAAAACAAAACAATAACTGAAATTCTCTTGCTAAGGAAACTATCCACCTTAACTTTCATTGTAATGACTTAAATTCAAATAATAACACCAATGATTATGAAGAATTCAGATAAATAAACCCAGATAACTTTATTCAAGATTATCATTCCAAGCATTAAACTCCCTTATTCAGAATAATTCAATACTTGGCATAAAAGTCTGAATTAATCCTCCTAGATGTCTATTAAAGCCTTTCTCAAGAGATTCAACTTTCACCTATTCTTAGTTCTTCCTCTCTTAGTATTAACCAATAAAATTCATACATAATCATTTCATATTTCGGATAATAATCATGCATAAACATTAAAGAGCCAACCCAAGAACATACAAATCATTAACTATGTCAAAACCAATTCTTAGTTATTTATTCAATAAACCAACAACCAATCTCAACACAATCAAAGATAAGAATATGCTTAAAACCAAGAAATAATCAACCGATATTGAAATTAAGCTCAAAATAAAGTCATAACAATGAAAATATAAGTTTTCAAAGTTTCATTAGCAAAAGAAGAAAAACTACTTCCTAAACATAATTGAAAACTAAAGACAAAGTTGAAAAACTAAAACAAAATCAAAAGAAAAACAAAAACAGAAAAACTAGAAAAAAAACAAGTAAAACTAAAACTAAAGCAATTAATCTCTTCTAATCCTTAATTCCTCCTTTCTTTGGTGTTAGAGTTGTCTATTTATAGGCAAAATATGTTGTAGAAGCCTTCTAAACTTCCCAAATTGGAGTAGGAGAAGAATCCTTCTTGAATTAGAAAAATCGGAATCCTTCGCTTTATGGGAGTCTTCATCACGTGGCCATGTGTTCCCTAGTGTTAATTCACACGTGGCCATGTGTTGTTGTTTGAAGAAAATCACGTGGCCATGGGTTCCCTTGTTTCTTTCTCACACGTGGTCACGTGTTGTGTAGTGGATCTTCACACGTGGTCACGTGTTTTTCTTCTTGCTCTTCTTTATTTCTTCTCACATGGCCACGTATGTTTTCTTCATTGATTTTCACGTGGCCATGCATTAAACTTTTGGAACTCATGATCACTAATTAAAATGAATTTTCTAAATTCACAATTTTGGCCCAAATCTTCTTGCCTTTTTACAATTAAGTTCTTTTTCTTGCAAAATAACCCTGAAAAACACCAAAATTTACAATTAACTCCAAAAACATAAAACTAACAAATTAAACTCAAATTAAACCTAATTAACACGAAATTAACTTAATTAAATACCTAAAAATACACTAAAAATATCATATAATTCACCATTATCAGGTTTAATACTAAGAATGATATACTTGAATAAAGATATCTTGCTTTATTACTAGTTTTTCCATAATCACTGGTGTTTTATTGAACTTAAGTCATTACAATGAAAGTTAAGGTAGATAGTTTCTTTAGCAAGAGAATTTTAGTTATTGTTTTGTTTTTAATTCATGTTAATTTAATTTTAGCTTTTGTTTTGTTTCATTGTTTATTTTGTTTAATTTTTTGCTTTTAAATCAAAAACATTTGGGAAATAATCTCAGGTTAATTTAACTCATACATAGATATTATTCTTAGCAATCTATGTTCCCTTGGGTACGATATTTGGGGTCTTAATCTATATTTTTCTGTATTACTAGCCGATCTAGTACACTTGCTAGACACCGGTCAAGTTTTTGATTGATGGTGTTAACTTTTAACAAAGAAAAATTCTGATCTTTTAAAGAATTAACAACTGTGTTTATTCAGGTCATTAAAGTATATGCTGGTTGTTAAAAGAATCCACAATAGATAACATTCTAATCGTTAACGCATATTCGGTCGCTAAAAGTAAATACGATCACTAACATTAAATTTTCAAAATAAGTAAAATATTTTATTCAAGTAATAGCTATATAGATCATCCACACACCTATATATCTAAAATTATAATTAATAATCTTTTCATATATTGCAAAATATCAATACAAAATATATCAATATTTTGAAATTATTTTAACATTATATTTTTCTCATAAAAGTTTTTTTAACAAAAATAGTCCCTATGGATACTAATTTTTATTCACTTAAAATCTTTAGAAAAATGCATAATGAACCTCATATCCTCCTTGTCTATTATTTAGAAGACCTATAGAATTTAAAGCATAAATTTATAATTAATATTCATGCTAAAAATTAAAGCCAATAAATCAAATGGCAAAAAAATTGAATACTTTCAATTTGAAATATCAATTACTTTAAATGTTCCAAATTAATCCAAACGACCACTGGTAATAACTGTGACCAGAACCATCAGTATACACGGCTGAAAATACCATCATCACCATAGTGCTATATTGTAACTATGTCATCCTCACCAGTCTATGATTCCTTTTCATTTCCAGTAATAACACAAATACAATAATAACTTATATGAGATTTTTCAGCTTTATATTTTGATTCTAACTATTTCAATACTTCAAACTATGTTCTAGTTATTAATTTTCATGACCAGAAGTATATGACTAAGAAGCTCAAGCTGTGATGTGATTCACCATCCTAAAGATACTACTAACAAGCTCAAGCTATGATGTGATTCCACCACCCTAAAGGGATATAAAAAATAATACTAACAAGCTCAAGCTAAGAACTCAAGCAGATCAAATAATAAGATAACTATGTTTTGAAACTTACAATTTAACTAGAACCATGCCTCACAGTTCCACATATAAAGAAGCTTTAAAATAGGAAGTGAAACTTCTTAGAATTTTCAGATATTTGGGAATCATGATTTTCTTATGAATAAACCACTAACCTCAGCAAATACCGAGAAAATCTTAGGAAGATACTAATTATTTGGACCCAAAAGTTCACTATCTGACTTGTAGATAGATATAAAGACGAATATTGATTACAAATTCATGTGTAGGAAAAGATCAGAAAGAAAATCATATAGATGAGTCCTCACCTCTCTACCATCAAGCAAAGTTGTTCATGAACAACTTTTGCTTTAATCAATCACCTGTTATTGGCAGATAATTTAACCACGCCGGAACCACCTGGAAACATATTTACTGTTGGTAGTTACAAACTATAAGAGAGATGCCAAATGGTAGATATGCTTTATGATACCATTCCCACTTTCCATTATAAGAAACATTCGCTTCCTAAGGCTCATCTTTTATATATTGTAGAATACCCTTTAATGATATCTATATGATTTGCTAAAACAGATACCACGTGAACACAAAATTACCTGAGCTAAATCAATACTTTCACGATGAAATTGGCAAGTTTTCCCTAAAGCAAAAATAACATTTTCAGGTAGCTTGGCTTTGGGATGTTATATCACAAGATTTAGTCTTGAAAGTGCCTCTGAATAAAGCCATAAACAAATGTTAAACAGTAATCAAAACAAAATTGATTCAACTCTCTCAAAGACCATCAGGGAATCAACAACTCTGGCATGCAGGCAAATTACCTCAAACAAGTGGTTTAAATACAGATCCACCAAACTCTGCACAAACTCCAAGTCTATACACAGTAGCCTGAAGAATAATTTTACAACTTGATGAGGATATCATTAACCAAAGATATATAATTATCAAAGCTTTTGTCACTAGAGACCTGTTGAACATCTGGATTTTCATCATTGCAAGCCTCTACTAGGAATGGAAGGAATGTATGATAGTATCTGTACAAACATCATTGGACAATTCACATCAAACAAATGTTCAAAGAGAGCACAACCATGTATGTAATATATATTCTACAAAAACTTACTTAAGAGCTGCTTCCTGACATTGTTCTGCAACATCATAAAAAATGTCGATTGCAATTCTTCTCTCTTCAGCCATTTTATCCTTCCTCTACATAATGAAAAAAGATGGAATACATACCAACACATTCAGCTTCTTTACATTCTATTCATCTATGTAAAAATGTCGAAGAATGCAGTAAGGGTTGTTTTTTTACTATTTAAAAAAATAGCCGGTGCAAATGCATATAGCTTTATAAAAAACCTGATAATGATGCTAAGTGCACCAAAAGGAGTGACAAGAATAGCCGGTGCAAATGTATATGCCGTAGAGTTTGTAATTTCCCCAAGTAATTGATCAGTAAAAGTTTAAACAATATTAGTAAAATGAAACTAGTTTTTTTATTTTATTTGTTATTTTTTTGCAATATAAACACTTTGATAGAAACTTTAACTGTATAATCTCTAGAATTACACAGCAACTAAACTTAACACACAAATTAGGTGAATCAAAAACTCTGTTCTTTCTTATTTAGCTTTTAGCCATACAACTTACAAAACACACATATAGGTGAATTAAAAAAGTTTGTTCTTTCTTTAAATAACATTAAAATCTTACACAAGCACAATAACCAAAGCAACAAATTGTAAATTAAACAAACATTTCCAGTAACTTTTACAAATACAAACTTTCTCATAATAATATTGGAAATTCTCCAAATTGAAGCAAGCAACAGACTCTTTTCTTTTATAGTTTGTTATCTCACCTTTGGTTCATTTCCTTTAATTGTAGCACACGCACACCGGTAATTGCTTTAAAAACAACATGTCATAAACATACAATTTAGTATTTAGCCTCCATTTACTATTTATGATCTTGTAACTTTATGAGAAATAATAAGCAATTTTGAACCTTAATGATACTATGACTAAAAACTGAACATTATCTTGAAAATAATTGTCCATGAACTATTTACTCTAAATGTGATGCCAATAAAAACTATTACTTAAACATATAAGCATATTCATACTTAATTATTACCGATACATGTCTAGTCAATGGAACATAATTAGTCATTATGGCTCAAATTTCTTTTGAAACATTCATCTATCTTAAAGCAGCAACTAACTTCTTCCTCAATTTTGATCCATCATTGAGAATTTGTTCACTTAAATGGTAGAGCTGGGTGTGTACTTAATTTAAGAGAAATATCAACATCATAGCTATGTTTTCCAAATGTACTTCCAATTACTATTTTCAAATGGAATGGCAGCATAGCAATTGTCCTCTGGATACAAATCTTTTCTTCAACCTAACAATCACAATACCCTTCCACTTACTTACCTCTAAAAAAAATCCAACCAAAACAACCAGGTAGCCGTAATAACAGTCCAGCCATCTATCAAGGGTTAAACAAACAAAATAAAAAAGCAGCATAACATTCTCTTGATTCAAGAAGAAAAAAATGTTATTTTAATAATCTAGAACTATACAAAAATTTAAAGTATATGATTATAAGAAAAAGAATTTCTAGTTTGGGCACTTTTCACTTGAACACTGCTTAAATTCTTAACATCTCAATTCTCAACTATCCAAAATGGAACAAAAGTATGTGTAATTAATCAAAGAAAAATAAAGTCAAATCAATCACTATAAAATCGAGAGAAGAGGATATTAGGGTTAAAGATGTGTATAAAAACACAGAGCAAAATAAAACAAATAGTAGAGAGAAAAAGATAAAGAGCTTACTTGTTTTAAGGTACGGTGGAAATTTGAGGAGAAAAAAAGAAATTCTTTCCTCTTTAAGTAGCAGGTAAAGTCACCGGTAAAACATTGTTCTTGTGGCAACCCAAATAGCTTCTGGAATGTTAAATTCTTGTGAGGTGATCGTAAATTGGACTGTCAAATAGGCCACATTGAATTAGATGAAGGTTTTGCTATGAAAACTTAAAAGGTTAAGGTATAAAGCATCAATTTGATAATGTCTTGAAAAACATATATATAATAAGCAGTTCCCAAATGATTATGTTAAAACAAATAGCCAAATGCTTACCTTCTTCCCAAATTTCTTTTCCATCTTTATTAAATACTCCTTAGCTGTTTCAATACCTTTGTTATTGTCTAAAAAGTTTTCATATGTAACTTTGACTGAGAAGACTGAGCAAGCTTTCCTCAAGAGAGATCCATAGGTCCGTAAGTTCAGTGGATGTTGATGGGGATTTATTTTAACCCTTAGTCACACTAGACTGCATATAGGATGAATAGGGTATCATTTCAAAGAGAACGAAGTAATTTTGTATTGAAATCACAAATAGTAGATGGATAGATAATCAAATGTAATAGAAGTTATGTATTTAATTTAATAACTAAACTACTTTATATATGTAAAAACAATTTTGGATACAGTAATAACTTAGTTGATGTATAAACATACATTAGATATAAGAGAAATAATTTCATTAAGATCATGTAAGACCATTGTATGAATAAAATGATTGGAATATTTAGCCAAGATTCTTTAAAACAACTCTCATTGTCATTAAAGGGGTTTTTATTTAGAGACTATAAGTATTATCATGTCATTATAGAGATAAATAAAAATTATGAAGTTCTATGCCAATTCTTTAATCCCTTAAAGTGAATTCCTTATCTCTAAGTAAATTCAATGCTTCAAGTAAATTCATTTATTTTTCTATCAAAGTATTCCAACTCTCATTGCGAATAAATTAACTAACATGCCAATTATGGTGATCAAGCATAAAAAGCAAATCAATGCACACAAATGAATTTAAATCAACTTCATTCATAAAGAAAATAAACATGTCTTAAACACATTCAACTACATAGTTATAATGTACAAAAGAAACTTAGCCAAATACACATTTGAAATAAAAATGAATAAGTGAAAAGAAACATCATCACTCCCCAGAGTTTTACTTTCTAAATAGACCTTCTGATATATCTCTTATTCCTTTGGCTTTGCTCTTTTATCATCATCTAAAAACTAAGTAAAAATGTTTGTCCAAATAACTGTACTAAAACTAAAAAATAAAACTGTTCGATCTCTCCTTCTATAGAGTTTTAATTTCATATTTATAGAGATTAACTCTACAAACATGTCCCTTCAGAATGGTTGTCATTATGAAAAGTTGTCCTGAAGAGTCTTGATGGTTGGTTGAGAAATCGTGTGCTGAAAAGTAATATCGCTTGAAAACAAGTGCCATTATCGACTCGTGAATGCCTTCATGAGTCATTAAGCTCCTCACATTTTCCACTCGTGAACACCTTGCCGACTCATGAGCATCCTCTTTTCTGCCTACCAAGTCATGAATGCCTTCATGACTTGTGAATGAGATGCCTTTACTTCACTTGTGAAGCCTTTCAAGTCTTGTGCACCTCTATCCGAGTCGTGAATCTCTTCACGACTCGTGAGCTCTTTCTTTCTTCTTCATATTTCCCCAAGATTTCTTCATATTTGTAACCAACTTGACCTATAACACAAAAATACACATAAATTAAACAAAAACACATAAAATATACATAATATTACATACTTAGCTACTTAAATGAAAGAAAATACACACTAAACACTACACCATTTTACATGGTATCAAATTCCCCCACACTTAAACCTTGCTTGTCCTCAAGCAAGAGAAAAGAATGAGATAATCTAATTTCATCTAAAAACTAAGTAAGTTATACTATAGAGCATTGTTCAATATGCATTTTGAATAGGATTGAAATGAAATCAAAGACCTTAAACACTCAAAATAATAGTAAATCAAATCTTAAAGCATGCATTCAAAATTTAACAAGTCACCTAAGTTTACTAAGTCCAACATCAAGAGTATAGAGTCTCAAAACTAAACATGCTTGGAAGAGAGAACATTGATCATAAACTTTAAGGTTCTAAGATTGTCAATTGCCTTTTTAGGATAATTTGCAAGCACTCATACCCTTAATCCAATCTCATGCCATTTTTAGACTTTACTTTTTTTTTTAACATGGGTATGCTTTTAGACTTTATCCCATGAAGATCAAATAGCATGAGAATGTAGTATTGGGTGCAATTTACGCTCCATCCCATACTTTATGAAAACTTTTGGATATGCATCTTGCTTTTATATCTTTTCTTTGAACAATTTTTTCTTTTACTAGTCCTCATCCATTATTGAAAAGCCTAAGTGTAAGTATTATGGCTATAGTTTCCATAAGGCAACTATAATCCTAAAATCTTAAACTAAATGATCGAATCCTAATTTTAAAGCATAGTTAGTAAAGAGACTAAATAACCTAAAATGTTGAAAGAAGTAAAAAGAGATAACTTGAAAAACATAAAACACATGCCAAAAGCTTTAAAAAACTAATAAAATGAGCATAAAAGGTAAATGATTTAACATAACAACCTATAGTGTATATATAAAGTGATCAATGCTTATAATAAAACCTACTAAAAAGTCTAGTGTAAATGAAGAAAAAGATACACAAACAAACACAACTATAATATAAAACACAAAGAAAACATGCAACACATAAACATACTAAAGTCCCCTACACTTAAAACAAACATTATCCTCAATGTGAAGAAACAAAACCAAAAAAAAAAAACAAACTAAAGAACATAGGAAAGAAAACTCCCCTGAAAATCATGGTGAAGGTGGAGGAGAGGACACCATATAGCCCGATTGTGCAATGAAGGTATCCACCTTGTGCTCAAGGCGTCTTTGACGTCTAACCAATTGAGTAGTTACTTGCTCCAAAGATGTAAGTTGATTCTGAATGGTGGACTGATTTTGCAATAATTTGGTGAACATGGAATGAACATTATATGAAAAAGATCCAATAATATGAGAAACAGCAGCCTCATCACTAGGGACATCAGCCATGATATCATCACTATGCCCCTGCTCCTCTTGCCTAGCCTCATCAAAAGTGCTCTCCATAGCAGCCTCTTATGGAGCAGAAGTCCCTGCAAGGTCCTTCCAACAAGATCGTGAAAGTGGTGGAATGAATTAAAATGCATTATTAATAATTTCACCACGAACAAAAAAATGTTTAGAAAAATATAAACATGGAAGGAAACGATCATAAGTACGTAAATCAATGTCAATACTCCTAGTAATAGCAAATATTACATGGCCATGTGTAAGAGGAGACTCCGAATGACTAACACATTGCATCAACTGCATAAAAATCCAATAAGACCAACAAACTGATTTGCGATTGTGCACACACCACATCAAAAATAACTCATGATGGGAGACTCAATTAAATTCGAACTTATTAAAAACAACAGAAGCAAGGATCTTATGCAAAATCCAATATTTCAAATCTGTGATAAATATTGACTTAGCCTCCCTAGCCCTAAATGGAGTGGTCAAACTAGTAAGAAAGGTCTAGAATTCATTAGTCTATAAATCTTAGGAGAAGCACATAAGCCAATATATTTAAAACCAAAAATTCTATGCATCATAAAATAGGTAAGAGTATAGTCCCTACCATCTAAACGAAAGTCCAACAGCTTAGAATTTTTTGCATTCTCTTTCAAATTGGTATAAAATTCTAAAACCAAATCAGCATAGAAATGTTCATGCATATTAACAAATCATAGCAACCCACATTGAGACAACATTTCATTTACAACATCTTGCATACCTACTTGTTCAAGGAGAGAGTCTGGAAAATACTTACATTGTGAGATAGGCCTATCCTTGAGAGCAAAAAATCGATTACCTTCATGTACAGAGGAAATGGTAAATGAGCACCAAATTGGGATGAGAAATTTTTAGGTTGTGCCTCGTCTCCCACTTGTTGTCCTCTTGAAGATGAGGGGTTCTTTGTTCTAACCATGATGGAAAAAGAAAAAGATTGAGAAAGAAGAAATGCAAAACTAAAGAAGTAAAAGAAGAAGAAGAAGAAGAAGAAGAAGAAGAAGAAGAATAACAAACACACAGAGATGAAATACAAAGAAGATGAAGCAAGAAAAGAGAAGAATGAAAATCAAAGGAAAGGGAAGACAACTGCACGAGTGAAGAAAGAAAAGAATTGTGGGTAAGAAAAGAGGTAACAACAATATTTATAACGAATTTAAGAGGGAATAGTGAAATGACAATGAAAAGTCACATTGATTCACAAACCCTAATGGTAGTTGTAACTCCCTCTTTTATTTTAAATTAATTAATTTCAATTAAATAAAATGAAAAAAGAATATGGGAATAATTAAGATGAATAATAATAAAAATAAAAGAAGAAAAAAAATGAAATCAATAAAAAAACAAACTGAGAATCATGACACGTGAAGATGTGGAATAATGATTCACAACTTGAACAGATCTTTACGACTCGTGAAGAAGTTGTTATTTGGCACACATGAAAGTATTCACGAGTCGGACAGAACTCGTGAATTTTTTGGTCCTGTATTACTCATGAAGCCCCTCACGAGTCGAACAAAAGTGCAGGACTTGTGAAGAGTTTGCTTCTGGAACACTCGTGAACATCTTCATGAGTCAAACCTCACTCGTGAACGTGTCCCTATGATGCAACTTTTCTGCAAAAATTACCACTTTGGATCCAAAACTCAAGAAGACAAAATAGATATTAGACAATAAAAACTAAAACTATAAAATACATAAAATAAAGACAAAAATTAACCATAAAACAAATAAATTCTAAACTAAGAAAACTAATTCTAAACACAAAAACATTTTTATGCAAGAGAATTCAATAACAAAACCGTTTGGGCAGGAACTAATACATCACCAACGAAATAAGGCTTCAATCTATGTCCATTAACCTTAAAAACCTCCCCTTTATCATTAGCAATATCAACAGCTCCATAAGAGTAAATTTGGACCACCTTGAAAGGTCCCGACCATCTCGATTTTAATTTACTAGGAAATAGCTTCAATCTTGAATTATAAAACAAAACTAAATCTCCCACCTTAAATTCTTTCTTTAATACATGCTTATCATATCATAATTTAGTTCTCTCTTTATATAACTTAGCATTTTCATAAGCATTCATATAAAGCTCCTCAAGTTCTTGTAATTGAAGCAATCTCTTCCAACCAACTTGTTGCATATCAAAATTCAATATCCTAATTGCCCAATAGGCTTTATGTTCTATTTCAACAGGTAAATGGCAATATTTACCATAAACCAATTGATAAGGAGTAAGGCCTATAGGAGTCTTAAAAGCTATTTTATATGCCCAAAGAGCATCATCTAGCTTAAGTGCCCAATCTTTTCTTGATCTAGAGACCATTTTCTCTAATATCCATTTAAGTTCTTTATTGCTGATTTCAACTTGCCCACTAGTTTGAGGGTGATAAGGTGTAGCAATTTTATGGGTTACATTATACTTCTTCAATAATTGTTCTATGATCTTGTTACAAAAATGAGATCCACCATCACTAATAATTGCACTAAATGTTCCAAATCTAGGAAATATAATCTTCTTAAGCATTTTCTTGACCACCTTAGCATTATTAGTAATGGTTGGAATTGCTTTCACCCACTTTGATACATAGTCAACCATAACAAAAATATATCTATTACCTAAAGAACTTGGAAATGGTCCCATAAAATCCATACCCCAAACATCAAATAAGTCAACTTCTAAAATACAATTTAAGGGCATCTCATTCCTCTTAGATAAATTCCCCATTCTTTGGCATTTATCACAACTAACCACAAATTCTTTTACATCCTTAAACAATGTGGGCCATCAAAACCTAGCTTGCAACACTTTGGAGGCCATCTTAGCAACCCCAAAATGACCTCCTACAGCATATGAATGACAATGAGCCACCACATCACTCACTTCCTTATGAGGAATACACCTCCTAATTAGTCCATCAGCACATCTCTTATATAACAAGGGTTCTTCCTAATAGTAAAATTTAACATCAAGAAGGAATTTCTTCCTTTGCCTATAATTAAGTCCATAGGGAAGCACACCACTTACCAAATAGTTTGCTATATTAGCAAACCATGGAATATCCTTAGAAACTACACTAAAGAGATGTTCCCCTATGAACAGCTTCATCAATGGGCACACCATCATCACTATCCTTCAAAACACTTTGGGTCAAACTAGATAACTGGTCAGTAACTAGGTTCTCTTTCCCCTTCTTATCCCTTATTTCCCAATCAAACTCTTGCAACATTAAAATCCATCTTAGCAACCTAGGCTTAGCATCTTTTTTAGTTAAGAGGTACTTGAGGGCAGCATGATCAGAATAAACAATGACTTTTTGCCCTACAAAATAAGTCCTAAATTTATCAAATGCATAAACTATGGCTAAGAGTTCTTTTTCAATCGTAGAGTAATTAATTTGGGCATCATCTAATAACTTACTAGCATAATAAATAACAAAAGGCTTACCATCAATTCTTTGTCCTAAAATAGCCCCAATGGCATAGTTACTTGCATCATAAATTAACTCAAAATGTTGCTCCCAATTTGGTGGTTGCAACACCAGTGAAGTGACAAGAGCATATTTAAGAGTTTCAAAAGAATTAAGACATGCCTCATCAAAATAAAAATCAACATCTTTGCCTAGTAATGTGCACAAAGGTTTGGCTATCTTAGAAAAATATCTTATGAATCTTCTATAAAATTCAGCATGACCTAGAAAGCTTGTAACATTTCTAACATTCTTATGAGGAGGCAAATTAGCAATAATTTAAATTTTAGCTCTATCAACCTCAATCCCCCCATTAGAGACTAAATGCTCTAAGACAATACCCTCTTATGCCATGAAATAATACTTCTCCCAATTTAAGACTAGACCATGCTCCATATATCTATTGAGCACCTTAGAAAGATTAGACAAGCAATTGTCATATGTAGTGTCATACACACTAAAATCATCCATAAAAACTTCTACACATTGATCGATGAGATCACTAAAAATAGAGAACATGTATCTTTGAAAGGTGGCTAGTGCATTACACAAATCAAAAGGTATACGCCTAAATGCAAAACTTCCATATAAGAATGTAAATGTTGTCTTAGATTGATCATGTGGATGCAAAGTTCCATAGGGTCATCTGCCCTAAATGAAGTCATCTTTCCCTTAGATTCATTAGACACCTTCCTCACATCAAAATTTTTACTAACTTCTATAGCATGCTCATCATCCACAATAAAATCATCTTTACCCCTAATATCACTCTCAATCTTCTTCCCACTCCTCAATATAATAGATTGAACCGATTTATGAGGAAAAAATTCTAGTTGGCTTGGGAGTTTGCCTAATGGTTTAGCATTAGAAATGGCATGTTGAGCCAATTGGGTTTCAAGAATCTTATTGTGGGTAACAAGTCGGTCAATCTTTGTATTTATTTGCTTAAATTGCTCCTTATTTTGTTTGTTAGTGGTCATTTTATGGGTAACAAATTACTCCATTAAATTCTCAAGATGGGATTTAGGTTGTTGGGGCTTAAAAGGTGATTTAATTGGAAAAGCTGAAGGGTTAGGTATTTTGATCATAGGGTTACTATTTAGAGGATTCAATTGGTCATTTGAGTTAGACCAAGAAAAATTAGGATGGTTCCTCCATTGAGGATTATAATAATTAGAAATTTGACCCATCCTTTAATTATAACTACCTTGGACAAAACTTACATCCTCAATAGACCCCTCATTACAATTAGCATACATATGAGGTCCACCACATTTTTCACATGCTTGACTCACATTTTCAATATTAGATTGAGAAATACTTACCAACTTAGTCAAGGCTTCAACTTTGGTCATTAATAGATTAATGGAATTTAATTCCAAAAATCCCTTAGCCTTAGCCATCGTGGGTTCCTCTCCCATGTAGCCTTATGAGGCCAATTCCTCCAATAAAGTTTCAGCTTCCTTGGCGATTTTCTCCATCCATTTTCCACCTGAAGCAACATTTACAACATTTCTATTCTCTTCTATTAGTCCATTGTAAAATATTTAAGGAATCATTCAATCCGACAAACCATGGTGAGGACATTGCCATTGGAGTTCCTTAAATCTTTCCCAAGATGAATAAATAGTTTCATTAGTTAATTATTTAAAAGTTGTTATTTGATTTCTAAATTTTGTTGTTTTATGGGGTGGAAAATATTTATGAAGAAAAGCTTGTTTAAGTTGGTCCCAAGTAGTGATTGTCTCACTAAGTATACTAGCAAGCCAAATTTGTGCTTATTCTTTTAAAGAAAATGGAAATAGCCTAAGTCTTATAGCATCATTACTTACTCCATTAATTTTAAATGTAGCACAAATATTAAGAAAAGCAAGGATATGAGTATAAGGGTTTTTCCCTTGCAAACCTCCAAACTGGTTATTTTGCACCATTTGTATGACTACTGGTTTGATCTCAAAGTTATTGTTGGCAATGGCCGGTGCCACTATTCCTCCAAAACTTTCAGAGATTTTAGGCATAGCAAAATCTCCAAGAGTTCTCCTTTCTTGATCCGCCATATTTCGAATATTATGACTTTCCTCCAACTTAGCCCTTTGTTCTTCTTTTAATTTCAATCTAAGTTTCTCTTTTTGCTTTCTTCTAAGTTCCCTAAACAAAAATCAAAAGAAACTTCCATTTAGTCTAGGATCATAACAACAAAAACTCTAATACATTTACAAAGAATAAAAAATGAAAAATAAAAATTCATGTTCAAAAATAAATAACTAACGAATAACATACAGTCCTAAAGCAACTACTACTTTGTTTTAATTAATAAAAATTCATTTACCATTCCTTGACAATGGCGCCAAAATTTGATGGGGATTTATTTTAACCTTTAGTCACACTAGACTTCATATAGGATGAATAGTATATCGTTCCAAAGGAAACATAGTAATTTTGTATTGAAATCACAAATAGTAGATGGATAGATATCAAATGTAATAGAAGTTGTGTATTTAATTTAATAACTAAACTACTTTATATATGTAAAAACAATTTTGGATAAAGGATAACTTAGTTGATGTATAAACATACATTAGATATAAGAGAAATAATTTCATTAAGATCATGTATGACCATTGTATGAATAAAATGATTGGAGAATTTAGCCAAGATTCTTTAAAGCAACTCTCATTGTCATTAAAGGTATTTTTATTTAGAGTCTATAAGCATTCTCATATTATTATAGAGATAAATAAAAATTATGAAGTTTTATGCCAATTCTTTAACCCCTTAAAGTGAATTCCTTATCTCTAAGTAAATTCAATGCTTCAAGTAAATTCATTTATTTTTCCATCAAAGTATTCCAACTCTCATTGCGAATAAATTGACTAACATGCCAATTATGGTGATCAAGCATAAAAAGCAAATCAATGCACACAAATGAATTTAAATTAACTTCATTCATAAATAAAATAAACATGTCTTAAACACATTTAGCTACATAGTTATAATGTACAAAAGAAACTTAGCCAAATACACATTTGAAATAAAAATGAATAAGAGAAAAGAAACATCATCACTCCCCAGAGTTTTACTTTCTAAATAGACCTTCTGATATATCTCTTATTCCTTTGGCTTTGCTCTTTTGTCATCATCTGAAAACTAAGTAAAAGTGTTTGTCCAAATAACTGTACTAAAACTAAAAACTAAAACTATTTGATCTCTCCCTTCTATAGAGTTCTACTTTTATATTTATAGAGATTAACTCTACAAACATGTCCCTCCAGAATGGTTGTCATTATGAAAAGTTACCTTGAAGAGTCTTGATAGTTGGTTGAGAAATTGTGTGCTGAAAAGTAATATCACTTGAAAATAGGTGCCATTACCAACTTGTGAATGCCTTCACGAGTTGTGAACCTCCTCATATTTTTCCACTCGTGAACACCTTGCGACTCGTGAGCATCCTTTTCTCTGCCTATCGAGTCGTGAATGCCTTCACGACTTGTGAATGGGATGGCTCTGCTTCACTTGTGAAGCCTTTCACGTCTCGTGCACCTCTGTCTGAGTCTTGAATCTCTTCACGACTCATGAGCCTCTTTCTTTCTTCTTCATATTTCCCTAACATTTCTTCATATTTGCAACCAACTTGACCTATAACACAAAAATACACATAAATTAAATAAAAACACATAAAATATATATAATATTACATACTTAGCTACTTAAATGAAAGAAAATACACACTAAACACTAGACCATTTTACATGGTATTAGATGTGAGCTTCAAAAATTTGATCTTAGCATGCCCAAGTGGGATGGCCTAATCATAGGTACAATCAAAATCAAAAACTTCCACTTCTAGAATTGAGGGTGGTTCTTCCATAGCATCAAACTCAAGTTTGTCCGTATTAGATCTCATTTAAAAATCAAGGAAAAACCTATAAAATACAAACCAACTCTGTTTCACCAGGAATATTAATTGATAATTTCATCGGTAACAAAATAATCGATATTATTTCCCAAGAAAACAATCATCTCTCTGCTTAAAAACCCCACTGCATTGGCCTTCACTCCTCTCATAGCAGTGGCAACAAACTATAGGGAAGAAAGAAAGGAGTTAGGGTTTGGGAGTATTGAGAGGAAGCTTAAAGAGATGATAAATATGGATGAAAAACAAACTATGGGTTTGGGTTTTGTGGGTCTGCACGGGTTACTACCTTTATATTTTTTATTTTATTTTAATAAAATAATTGAGAATTATTTTTGGAAGGAAATGGTTTGGAAGTCTCACTCTTTTATTTTAGAGCAATAATGATCGGATTTAAACCCTTCGTTAAAATTTGAGTTTTAACGATCAGATTAAATTCCTTTCGTTAATTGTATCTTTTTATGATCGAACTTTTATCCCTTTGCTAATTTTTGGTTGTTAAAACCTAGCTTTCTTGTAGTGTAGAGCATGAGGCCCACCCTTGTTGGCATATGAGGATGCGTGAGCCATCCTCTGACCTTCAAAATAGCTCAAATTTTTTTTCTAATCTGATTTTCTCAAAATTTTTTGGAAATTGTTTTAGGACCAAAAAATATTTTTTGGATTTTTTTCCAATAAAAATATTTTAAAATTGATAAAAATTGAGAAAATTATTCTTTCTACCTTTTTAAATTTTCAAGTTTGTTTGAAAATTATATTCTATGGATATTTCTTTCTTTGTTGATTGAAATGAATTTCAATCATATGTGTGCTTGTACATGAGTGTACTGACTATTTATATACTATTATGAGTAATAATTTGTCGTTATTTTTTTGGATTGAAATGAGTTTTAATCATACATATTTGTGCATAAGTGTACTTACTATTTAATTTCTATTATGTGTGACAGAAATGGTGATGATAAGGACTCTTAGATGTCCATAAATTCCTTTAGTTATTGTAGAAATCGAAGCAAAAATGCAAATGGTTTGCAAAATAAGGATGCATAAGAAGATCTGAACTTATGGCATTAATGTAATAATATATCATATTCTGTGTATACATAAAAAGATGCAAGAGTGCATTTGGGCTGGTGGCCTACACCAATGATGTGATGACAGGACATTGTTTAAGGTGATTAAAGACTCTTTTGATCATCATCCAAATATGAGAAACTTATTGGTTGATGCTTGGATCATGAAAAATATAATTTATAGAAAATTCATTTTCTGATTTTTTGTATTTAGTGACTAGAAAAGGAGCGTTGAGAAGCAACACTAAATTTAAGATGGTACTCAGAAGTGGATATTGTGTGTATCATCCATGGCTTCATCATCAATTTTATAGCATATCTCTCGATTTGTTTAAAAGGGTTGAGAAATCATTTTCAGTGATGAGACTAGTTTTGTCACATTTTAGGTTTCCTGAGTTATTGACATAAGTGTCAAGTGATTATTGGTTAGTGGATTTTTTATTAGGATTTTTGTTTCCTATTACTAGATTTAAGACAAGTGTGTCTTATCTTATTTTATAAGTTATTTTGAGATTGTTGGATATTTAATGATTGCTTAAATAAATGAGTTTATTTATCTTTTGGATATTATGTTAGCTTTTAGCATTTATTATAAATGTTTTTAATTTATCATTGATTGCTTAGCAATATTTTATAAGTAAAATGATTGCATGATAATTGAGTTAAAACTTAGATTATTTTATGTATAATATCCTGAATTAAATTTAAAAACTTAATGCCCAACACTTGACATTTACTATGCATGAATTTTTAACCTGTAAGGTTAGAAATTAGGACTTAGAGGGTAATTGGTACAACTTTAACTAACCTTTTGGAATTTGGGCCTAATAGATAATTTTATTAGGTTAATTTTTCAGATGCATAGTGAATAGCATGTATTGCCTGATTTTCTTTAAAATTATGCAACATATGTCCTATTACTGATCAAATTATCTAAATGGAAAATGTAAATCTAATATGTGCTTGAAGAGCAAGAGGCTTTAGAAACCTTAAGTTCAATTATGATTGAATATGAGTATGGCACCATAGTTTAACATTAGCAGGATCGAGATGCTTATGCGACATGGAAAAGAGATATTCCACTGCTCGTATCATTTTGCTAAGTGCAAATAGATTATGACATCACTAAGCAATTCTGCAAGTTTTAAAATGCAATGGATCTGTGGATCGCATTGCAGAAGAAGAGTTTGGAAGTGGGTTTCTGACTCAGTTGCAATAATTAGTGATAAAATTTTCGATACTAATAAAAAAAATTTGATCATATAATGCAGAAACATCGAAGAGAGATGAAAAACATAATCTGTGAGCTTAGTAAAACTGGTCATAAGATGATGAATGAGTAGCAGGTCCAAGTTGTTATCCATTATTTACCCAAAAGTTAAGAGCATATGAGGATGCAACTAACTCATATGGACAATACACTACAAGAAAATTCTCAAATACTGACGAAAAATTTTTCATAGGTAATTACCGACGAAAAAAGCTTTTTCGTAGGGAAAATTGTCAGAAAAATTTATATTGCGACATAATAACAAATCCGTCGTAAAATAATGGAGGAAAATTTTTCCGCCCAATTTTACTGACGAAAATTAGCAACGAAATTAAAAAATCCATCCTAAAATTGGCGCCAATATTTCGCAGCTAAAATTTCACACGAAATTTACCGACGGAATCATATTTTCGTAGGGAAATTACCTACGAAATTATGTTTTCATAGGGAAATTACCGATGAAAAATGTGTCTGTCGGTAATTTTCCTACAGAAACATAATTTCGTAGGGAATTTACTGACGAAAATTTCATTCCGTAGGTAAATTACCAACGGATACATTTTCTTTCGGTAATTTTCCTACGAAAACATAATTTCGTAGGCAATTTTTCTACAAAATTAGATTTTCATAGGTAAATTCCCTACAAAATTATGTTTTCGTAGGTAATTTCCCTACGAAAATTTCATTTTGTAGGGAAATTAAAAAAAATTGAAACCCCAATTTTTATTTTATTCACTTCTCAAAATTGATCAAATCCGTTCTCTTTCCTTCTCAAAATTATATATAAATAGCCATGTCTCATTTTTGTTTAATTTTTCATTTATTAATTTCCTTAATTTTAAGCTTAATTGATGTTAAAAAGTTTTTTTTTGCTTCTAATAGAATAAATTGAGATATTATATGAGATGCTCAAATTATAGATAATTGCTCCAAATGATTTTGTATTTATCAAAAAAATATATTTGAAAAACTCGATATTAAAATAAATTTTACAAATTAGACTCGAAAATAAATTAGAAATAAAATAAGTATTATAAGAATGAAATTGTAACACCCCAAAATTTAAGCTGACTGATCTCATACCCTTAATTTCTAGGTCCCCTAATTAATTTATCTTTTAATCAATATGCCACTTCTTTGAATTACTATTCACTCTTTGTGGTATAAGAGTTACTTTTTACCTTTACACAAATATATTATAATAATTTAATTATCTTAATTTTATTCACTATAAGAAAAATCTCAATTCCAAACGAAAAATTACCCACGGAACTTTTTTGTTGACCAGTCACTATAATTTGATTATTAATTGATGCATAATTACATCCACACACTGAATTCTAAATAAATATATTTATGGTAATTTTTGTTTGGCTGAATTACATTCATGCATCCAAAAATTTAGCCAATAACACATTAATGTAACAATAGTGTAACGCCCCATATCTCAATTTGACATTTGGGTTTTAAATTAAAGATATTAATAAAATTAATGAAGAAATTTATTGAGAATATGTGTGGGCATTAATTTTTTTAGATTTTTGAATTAATAAAGTTCACTAAATAAATGTTAGCAATAAATAAAAATTTGATACGAATATAAATGCATATAAGGGAATAATAATAAATATAATACGGAGAAGGACTTAAATTTTCCCGGATATAAATTTTCATTTTCTTTTTTCATCCAAAATTGATTATATAATACTATAATCATAAGCATTATATGACAATATTCTAATAATATGGTATTCATTAATCATCATGGATATAAATAAAAGTAAAAAATTTCCCCTTTTTAACATAGCAAAACAAGTTAAAAACTT
Organism: Excoecaria agallocha; assembly: GCA_037975025.1. Classification (NCBI taxonomy): domain Eukaryota; kingdom Viridiplantae; phylum Streptophyta; class Magnoliopsida; order Malpighiales; family Euphorbiaceae; genus Excoecaria; species Excoecaria agallocha. The sequence continues at coordinate 6,052 of JBBPFJ010000800.1, read as the reverse complement.
ACTCTGAATTAATTGAGTGCAATATTCTACACTACTTTAGGTTTTAAATCTTATTCTGATTCCAATTTAGCTTTTTAAGGTAAATGTCATTTATTTACCAATCTAAAGTGAGACACATTGATAACTGAAAATGATTATTTTCAAATTAATCAACATTTTGGGTAATAAACAAGGAATTAACATTGGGTTAAAGGAAATATAAAAAGAAAAAGAAAAAGAAAAAGAAGAAAGGTTTAAAGGAAATAGAAACGAAAGGGGAAAAGAGTGGGATAGGAAATCGAAAAATAGGGAAAGAGCTGGCGAAGATCGAAATTTCCTCTCCAGCCCGACCAACGGTGCCATCATCGGTGTTTCACGCTGCCTCCGCCTCACTCACCCTGCACGCTCCGCTCTCTGTCAGCCTTCAGATTTTAAATTTCTTTTGCTCTGTGTCATCTTCTTCGTATAATCCGCAGTTAATCAAGAAATCAAGTTGAATTTAGGCTTCTATTGTGATATCAGAGACCTCAAGTTCTAATTTCGACTTCTTCGTTTTCAAGGAGTTCAGATGATGGCTTCTCGAAACCAGAATAGACCTCCTCGAAGTCCTTCCAATGTAAGCCCTAATTTTATTCATCTTAGTTGCTACTGTTGTTTGGTTGCCTACAAAGGAAAAAGAAATTGAAAATTAAGCTTTTGATCTGAAATGCTGATTATTTAATCTCGTATGTAACTTACTGGTTTGTAGAAGGATGGATTTGGTGGCGTTGTACCATTGGAAAAACATAGGAGAATCGGGGGAGCAGTTAATCGCAAACCGTTTAGTTCAGTTAACAAACGGCCAGATGCTCTAGCATCCGGTGATGTGGGCAGCACTGAGGGTTCAGAATATGAGACTATAGACCTTACAAAAGAAGAAGTTGAAGCTTTGGTTAATGAAAAGCTTAAGATGAAGAAGTTTGATCGCAAGGTTCTCCCTTTCACTGCTCACCTCAATTAATGCTTTTTGCTAAGATAATTTTAGGAATTGATAAATCCATTCACAAGTCAGTGTTTTCCTCGTTCCTTCTTACATAAATAATTGTTATTTTCCTTCTTTTTTGTAACCGAATAACTACAATTTGTCTCCACCCGGATTAAAGATGCAAAATCTATTATATACAAATTGAAGATGTTGTAATTTAGATTCATTTTTTATCCTTTTAGAGCTGGAGATGAAAGACAAAGAGGAGAAATCTAATGCAATGATTTCAGAATTAAGGAGCGAGAATAGTTCTTTACAAGAGAAACTCACGAAAGAAGAATCTGAAAAATTGGTGAGGCTGCAACTCATTTCCAATTATGATTCATTGCACGTCTCTCTTATTCTTGTTCTTTTTTAATTTTGATTTTGTGGTTTAACGTTTAGGATGCAATTGATTGTCATAGAAGAGAAAAGGAAGCTCGGATTTCTGTAGAAAATTTGAACGCTTCTCTCTCAAAGGAGCTTGAAAAAGCTCAGCAAGATATACTAGTAGCCAATCACAGGGAATGGTCTGGAATCATATAAGGGAAGATTTGTAGCCGGTGGTTTGGCAGGTCATTTGTATTTTAATTCAAAGAAATGGCTGGGCTATCAAGACCAGGTTTATGATAGTCTACTGTTTGATACCCTACATAGTATCTAGGAATTGGCTGTTTAAATTCAGTTCTTCACCTTACAAAATTATTCATGTTTTAGGCATCTTTTCAAACCAGCTATTATATATCAGGAATTGCTCCTTTTGGTGATTCTTTGGTTGTTCTAGCTTATATACCTGGAGAAGAAGACAAAGAGAAGGAATTTAGTAGCACCATTTCATCCAGACAGGTATCTTTGCTATGAGGTAGTATGAATTACAACTTTGATTCTTGATACCTGTCATTTGCTGAAGTCAGTACTGAAGAAGATATATGAATTGATTCTTTTTTAAAGCTGTGAATATCAGTAATTTTTTTTGCGTGTACAACTCTTTCATCAGCACAACTGAAGTAAAAATCATCACAATAGGAGATCATTCTGCTCATGAAGAAGATGTAATATTGCCAAGTTCTTATGGACTGGCTAACATAATCGTCTTATGATTTTTCAGTTTGTTTTCCAATGCTGAAGCTTTGCCTTTTTATTCGTTTGTTATATTTTTCAGTAATTTAAGCCCCTATTCTTTTCTTAAATGAACTTCTCATCCCATAATACTTTTTTGCAAGAAAGATGCATTAATTTTTATTTTATTTTTCTGTTGTTTTTACTCTAGTTAGTCCATAATTTAAAAAAATACATTGTCATGGGTATTAATGTTGATTTCTTCAGCACCTATTTTTGCTTTTTATGAAAGACCTTTAGCATGATGAATGAAACTTTCATGTATGCTGGATAGCTATATGGAATAATGATGAACTTGCAATAGATGCCCTGCCTGTGCATGGCTTCGAGCATTACAAGGCGAAGGACTATTCCCTTGCTCATTCTCCTTTCTCAGGTTAACATACTAGCTTTGAAGTTTGTGAGGTCTGTTTGTTAGTTTAATCCACATTTAAATAATTATGATATTTTTTTCATGTGGATATAGGTAGTAGTTATGCTGGTGGTCAGTGGGCTGCTAGTGATGAACCACTGTATTATATTGTATCCCCAAAGGATGAGGTTATTGCAAAACCGAGTTTAGAATTCGCTATTTGTTAGATTGTAGGTTTTAAATAGAAGAGAGGATACTTGAAATATATTACATGCTGAGCACACAGCACCTGCATAAATGGAAACCTAGCTACCCTTCCGATAATAAATTATCTCAGTTAAATGATCTTTCGGTAGGGATGTTGAAGATCATAGTTCATGGCTTCTGCAACATGGCTGGCATGAGAAAGCTTTAGCAGCAGTTAAAGCAGGTTAGGGTCGGAGTGAACTTCTTGATGAGGTATATCAAATTCTTGACTGTCCAAAATTAAGGAAACTGCTGCTTTGCTATTTGTATGTGTATAACCCAGGCACACACTCATTTGCGAGTTGGACATACCAATTGACACATAATTCTAACTAGATTAAAAGCTTGTTTTATAATTTGTGGTTCAGAATTTATTTATTTGTTTATTTTTAAACTTTAGCTCTATTGAGAAATTGTGGCTATTACCAATCTTTTCCTGCAGATAATTTCCAAAAGAGAAGATTGATATTATTGAGTAGGCATTGTATGTGTAAAGAGGATGATGCCACAGTGGGAACCTTGTTATACTTTTTGGTTCCAAAACATTGTGGATGATGTTTTTGGTCCTTTTGGGCACTATTTGAAGGAGTTTAGAAAGATTGATATAAGTAGGAGTCATAGAGATGCCACAGTTAATTTGTCAGTAGTACTTGGAATGGTCTGGAATGGAAATGAACTATTTTATTTTCCTATCTCCTTGCAATATGATTTGAGATTAGCTGCATTAGTTGAATTTCACCTCTTCTGATCTGTATAGAAAGCACCTGTAGATCCATTCACCCGTGAAAGTTGCAAGCCATCAGCATGGAAATCCAGTGATCAGGGTATATCATCATGGGGCTGGAACTTGAATGGTTAGCATTCTACATATCATGCTTTGTTTCCTAGCTCATGGACAATATATAATGGTATTCTTCTAGTTTATCATTTACATGAAAATAATGTATATCTCTCGATTTTTTGTTTTCATGGTAGTGATTTGCCTTTCAGGTGAACCAGACCCTGAACTCAATTTCTTGCAGACAAATATCGCCATTCATACCACATAATTACAAAGACAACAGTCTTTCTACGGCGGTTTTTGTTTATACGATATTTTGACTCATCATCTAGTTCATGATTTGCTTAAATGATGTGAAACTTAGCAATTCAATAAATGGGATACAATTGATTTTAAGAATCTAATCATTATTTATTTGTAAGTAGATGTCTGGGACTTGAACCTAAAGTTCTCATGATGGGGTGGGTTTTCATAAAGTTTAGAGCAGAAAACTGATTGCTAGTGCCTGTGATGCTACTTGCTACTTTGTTCCCATAGAAATTACTTATATAAAGTTAATAACTTACCTAGTCTTGGTCTTTTGCTATGAATTTAGGGATTTGAGTTAACATTCTTTTGGTTTGTACTTTCGAGTTTGTTAAAAGGAGCAAAGATCTTGGAACTCGTTGGAGAAAATCTCAAAATTGCAGATTTCTTGTACTTTTATAATGGAAAATTTGACTTAGTTTTATTGATTACATTTGTCTCTTTAAATAGAGGTTACAAGATTAGGAATATCTAATAAAATAGAAATTATATTTTAATCAGGAATTATAGATTCATTCTGATAAGGAAATAAATAACTGATCAGGAATAGGCAAATTTACTGATGGAATTAAAATTTCGTTGGTAAATTTGCCTATGGAATATAGCAAACCGTGGGAAAATTTGCCAATGGAGTTATAATTTCGTCGATAAATTTGCCTACGAAATTTTAATTCCGTCGGTTAATTTGGCAAATTACGACAATTTTTTGATCTGCACTTTTCAATGGAATTAACAACGGATGATGTATTTCGTCGGTAAATTTACCTACGGAAATGTCTATTGGTAAAAGTTCCAACAATCAATTCTCTAACGTCACTTTTCGCCGCTAAATTTCGTCGGCATTTTCATTTCCCTACAAAAATTTACTCATTTTCGTCGGAAAACTGGATTTTTCTTGTAGTGATATAAAGACATTTAGGAATGTCATTTGTCATTTAGAACTTGAAGATGATCATATGGTAATGATTAAAATCAATATTAAAGTGCATATGGGACAGTCTCATTTTGGTAGAATGAGTTCTAACATGAACAAAAAAAGAAGCCTCAATGGGTAAAGTAAGAAAAAGGCTCGAGAGCCTAAAATACAAAAGATCAAATAGAATTACATAAGGTCCAAAGGCAATAAAAGGATAAACATTTCAAAAGTAAAATATTTCTTCAACTGTCAATAGAAAGAATACAATGCAAGAAATCGCAATGTATCCTAATAGATACACCATCTTGACTAATGAGTGAGTAAAATCTGTATATCTGGTCATGTTTTTTTAAGAATTTCATTCTTTATATGTGATAGATTCAGGTGTAATGGACCGCGTAATAAATGATTGAGATACTTTTGTCTAGTTAGTTTCTATTTTTGCTTTAATGAAACTAGATTTTATTTACATTTTAAGGATAACAACACACGCTATTTTTAGATGCTGCTTAATATGTTTCTGATTTTATTTTGAACGATTTCATTATTATGGATATTGACCTGATTATTTGAATACAACTAGTTTTTTATTAATTTCTTCTTCTATTTCACATTGTTATGAGAATAATGTAAAATTATGAAATGTTAAATTATACCATATTGGCTCAGACCAAATGAGTCGATTAGCCAAAGTAGGATTAATAAGTGATTGGAATAAGCTTGAATTATCTACCTATAAGCATTGCCCAAAAAGAAAACTAGTATGGAAACCATTCAAAAACAGGAACTAGGACAAAAAACTTCATTGAAATAAAATCCATTTCGATGTCTGTTATCTAATGACCTATTATTTTTCATCACTTATATAGATGACTATACTAGGTATGGTCATATCCATTTGATTTCTCACAAGTATGAAGCATTGAGTTACTTTAAAACTTTTTTAGATCTTGTTGAGAATCAATTAGATAAGATGATTAAAGCTTTAAGAATCGACCGTGGTCAAGAAAATCTTTCTAAATAATTTAAAGCTTTATGTGATGAAAAAAGGATTGAACATCAATTTTATAAAGGCCTAAACAAATTTGCCAATCTTCTATTATGGAGATGCTTTGTCAATGGCCATATATGTTCTAAATGGTGTGCCCTTAAAGTGTATTGCTTCCACTGCTTATGAATTATGGACTTATCGAAACCAGACCTAAGTCATTTTATGACCTTGGGGTATACTGCTTATATCCATGATACCTCAAGCGAATTTGGTAAATAAGGACCAAGAGGTAAAAAGAGTATCTTTGTATGATATTTTGACATATCAAAAGGATATGTGTTCTTGGGTAAGCAAAAAAT